>JACXGI010006428.1:13742-42170 GCA_016801175.1 Esox masquinongy
CCAACTGAAGTAACTGTCCCTCTACTGTTAACACTATACCTCTACTGTTTTACAACCCAACTGAAGTAACTGTCCCTCTACTGTTAACACTATACCTCTACTGTTTTACAACCCAACTGAAGTAACACTGTACCTCTACTGTTAACACTATACCTCTACTGTTTTACAACCCAACTGAAGTAACTGTCCCTCTACTGTTAACACTATACCTCTACTGTTTTACAAACCTACTGAAGTAACACTGTACCTCTACTGTTAACACTATACCTCTACTGTTTTACAACCCAACTGAAGTAACACTGTACCTCTACTGTTTTACAACCCCAACTCCAGTCCAGTTTTAAGGTGAGGTTAATTAACTACCAGGGAGAAGCAAAAAACAGAACTGTTTTGGCCCTCTAGGACTGGAGTTGGAGACCCTGGCTTTACAAACTGACCACTAATCTCTACACAGACACTGAGTCAACTGGTAACAACAGACAGGCTTTGTTCACCTCTGACTTCTAAACCATTGACCTCCACCCAGGTGCTGAATGGACTGGTAACAACAAGCGGGCCCTGTTCACCATTTTGTCCCACTGCTTCTATGCCATTGGACTGATGCTGCTATCTGGGATTGCCTACGGAGTCAGAGACTGGAGGACCCTACAGCTGGTCCTCTCCAGCCCTGTCCTGCTCCTCGGAGTCTTGTACTGGTACATACTAAATATTTCCCCTTGACCTCAGGGTCTTGTACTGGTACATACTACATGTTTACCCTTGATCTCGGGGTCCTGTACTGGTACATACTAAATATTTTCCCTTGACCTCAGGGTCTTGTACTGGTGTATATATAAAATGTTTACCCTTGACCTCAGGGTCTTGTACTGGTCCATACTAAATGTTTACCCTTGACCTCGGGGTCCTATACTGGTGTATATATAAAATGTTTACCCTTGACCTCGGCGTCCTATACTGGTGTATATATAAAATGTTTACCCTTGACCTCGGCGTCCTATACTGGTATATATAAAATGTTTACCCTTGACCTCAGGATCCTATACTGGTATATATAAAATGTTTACCCTTGACCTCGGGATCCTATACTGGTATATATAAAATGTTTACCCTTGACCTCGGGGTCCTATACTGGTATATATAAAATGTTTACCCTTGACCTCAGGGTCTTGTACTGGTACATACTAAATGTTTACCCTTGACCTCGGGGTCCTGTACTGGTACATACTAAACTTTAACCCTTGACCTCTTACCTCACTGGTCCAGAGGCATGTTTGTAGAGCAGCTTGGACTCATTCCTGGTCAGATTCGTCACTGATTCATGATCTCTGGCTCTTCATTCCTGGCTCTTCATTCCTGGCTCTTCATCGCTGTCTCCTCCTTCCTGACTGTCGGATGTTAGATAATGTGACTAGTGTGATCAGGATTTGACCCCTTGACCTTTTAACTTCTGAGCTGACTGTATATCAGGATTCTCCCAGAGTCGGCTCGCTGGCTGATGACCCAGGGCCGGAAGGACGAGGCTCGCCAGGAGATCCGCAGAGCAGCCAAGGTCAACGGAACGGTGGTCCCTGAGGCCCTGCTGGATAAGGTGATTCAGGCCTTCATCCCACTGTATCCCACTGTACTCTCCTCTCCCTCCCCTAACCCTAATTCTGTCTGTCGGTAGCTGGATGAGGAGGGGTCGGCCAAGTCAGGCAGCATGTTGGACCTCTTCAGGATCCCCTACCTGAGAAAACGAGCTCTAACTCTTAGCTACATCTGGTCCGTCTGATGAAAGGCTTGGTTTCATTTCTTCTTCCTCTCCATGTTTACATGTTCAAATTACACTGCCATGGCCCACCTGCAATCCAGTTCATTTGGTAATCACTGGATATGGACATCATGTTCCAAACTCTAATCCAAGGACAACCCTCTTCTCTCAGGTTTGTAACCAGCCTGGTGTATTATGGGGTGAGTCTGAACGTGGGCAACTTTGGCCTGGACATCTATCTGACGCAGCTGATCTTTGGCATTGCTGAGCTGCCTGCCCGGCTGGGCTCTCTGCCCCTGATTGAGCACTTTGGCCGAAGGATCTGTCAGGCCATGGTCCTGTTCATCGGTGGCTCTTCTTGTCTCCTCATTCTAGCGGTTCCAGAGGGTAAATTTCTTACGTTGTGAAAACTTGATTTTTAATGCTGTTATTTGGAATTCTTTAGATTTATTTTTTTCATTACGTTCAAGTGTTATTCAAACTTGTCAAAGAGATCCTCTGTCTGATTGTGTTTCCATCAGACCTGCCGGTTGTAACAACGGTCATTGCGGTTGTGGGGAAGTTTTCCCTGGCTGCCTCCTTCACTATTGTCTATGTGTACACAGCTGAGCTCTATCCCACTGTGGTGAGGTGAGGAGTTACACTACTGAAACACAACGGCCGGGGAACACATGCAGAGACACAAAGGTTTCATACTTCTACGAATCTCACTCTGTGTTCTGTCCGAACTGCTGTTCCGGACAGGCAGAACGGAGTGGGCCTTAACTCCATGTGTGCCCGTGTGGCGGGCATCCTGGCACCTCTGATCCGGCTGCTGGAGGTGTATCACTACGCCATCCCCATGGTGATCTATGGTATCCTACCATTCCTGGGGGGGGGCGCCTGCTTCCTGCTGCCTGAAACACTCAATACTGAACTACAGGATCACACACATGTACTGGAGCACCATGCAGAGTGAGTATTAAACTGGGGGGGGGGGTCCCGCAAGTTCAGTACTGATATCTAATACTCTGTTTAATTCTAGAACTTCTGAGAAGTCGAATCTTCAAAACGGAATCACACATTTCAAGGAGGAAAAAACTGAAGAAACAATTTCCACAAAAATGTAATTTATGTGTGTTTTTTTACTTTTAACTTTGATTGCACATAGTGTGTGGTTATTGTGATTATGTGCCAATATCAACTAAATACACTAAATGACCAAAATATCATTCACATCTTCAGCTTGTTTTGTAAACAAAATAATTTGTATAGATGTTTTAAAATTGATTAAATTATAAAATAAATCAGGAGAGTATTATTTATTATTATTAACACTATAGACTGAATTGTAATTATTTAAAAAATATTTTGAAACATTTCTCAATAAAAATACAAATAAAAGTTCCAGTATGTATATCAACTAAATACACTAAATGACCAAAATATCATTCACATCTTCAGCTTGTTTTGTAAACAAAATAATTTGTATAGATGTTTTAAAATTGATTAAATTATGAAATAAATCAAGAGAGTATTATTTATAATTATTAACACTATAGACTGAAATGTAATTATTTAAAAAATATTTTGAAACATTTCTCAATAAAAATACAAATAAAAGTTCCAATATGTTTTATAAATCATGCCTTCTGTTCACAATCATTTCCTTATTACTGTATATCCAGAAAACAAGTACAACATTTCTCATCATCATGCGTAGAGAGTTTGTCTCAGAAATCATTCCATAATGATAATAATAATTTCTCAATTTTCAGTCAGTAAAGCCACTCTGATACTGATTATTGTCATGTGACTCACTAGTCTAGAAAGAGGCCCTGACATATAACAGGTGTATAATGTCTCCAAATATGCTGTGGTTCACAGTTTTCTCATGGTCACCTCCACATCCGCTGAAAGCACACAAAACATCACTCTTTAAAACATTCCTCTCCATCAAATGTAAAATATCCACACTATATATTCCAAAGTCTGTTTTAGTCAAGATTTGCTCACTCAACTCACCAATCAATCAGAGAGGTCTATATGACATCAGAGCTGTTAGAACCTGGCCTGTCATTGGTCCTTTGTAGCCAACGGTTCTTGTGTTGAGTGTGGCCAAAACCCTCGTCATAGTTACCCTTCCTCCTGAACAGCTGCTGGTAGTGGAACACGCAGTAGAACTCCCCATACAGTGGAGCGTAGCTGGTCAAGCTACAAACCACACAACACACACATGCCTCTGTCAACTACAAAGCATCCACATGGAATGAATGAACGGAAAGTAATGAAGTGTTGACAGTTAATAATCAAGATGGTTTATTCCTTAGTTGGATCGGTTTACTCTGTTGGAGCAGACCTCAATCCCTCACCTGAGCTTCTTTTGACAGTGTTTGCAGCAGAAACAGTTCTTGTGAAAAATGAATTTATCTGCTGTCATTTTCTCCATAGGATAGACAGGCTTCAGGCAGGAGGAACATGTTTCCTGTTTACAGGGCAGGAACTGGAGGAATAGAGATTGAGAGTATCACACTGATTCGCTGGGGCAGTAATGTTTCTGTAATTTCCCCCAGATTCCCTGAATTTCAGATTTTCCTGAAATCCTCAATAGAAGATTCCCAGAACCTTGAAAGAAACAGCAGGGAGATTTGGAATCCTAAAACAAGGATTACTGGATATGGATTTCCATTTAAACAACAGTTCTGCAAGTCTAGAATTTAATTGGTACGTTTAATAGAGTAGACACTGATTTAGCTTACTGTAGTGAGAACATACATTTTCACACTGGCCCCAGCAGGAATCAAACCCTGGGGTTTAGATTAACACTACATTAATGTTACATAATCCCCCTGAGGAAAGAAACCTGACTGTGGGGTGGTAGGTAGCCTGGTGGTCAGAAAAACCCTGGTATTCTTTTACAGCCCACCTCACCTGGATGGGTTGGTGTTTCTGTTACACTCTAACTAGACTGGATGGGTTGGTGTGTCTGTTACAACCCAACTAGACTGGAGGGATTGGTGTGTCTGTTACAACCCACCTAGACTGGATGGGTTGGTGTGTCTGTTACAACCCAACTAGACTGGATGGGTTGGTGTGTCTGTTACAACCCAACTAGACTGGAGGGATTGGTGTGTCTGTTACAACCCAACTAGACTGGAGGGATTGGTGGTTCTGTTACAACCCAACTAGACTGGAGGGATTGGTGTGTCTGTTACAACCCAACTAGACTGGATGGGTTGGTGTGTCAGTTACAACCCACCTAGACTGGATGGGTTGGTGTGTCTGTTATAACCCAACTAGACTGGATGGGTTGGTGTGTCTGTTACAACCCAACTAGACTGGAGGGATTGGTGTGTCTGTTACAACCCAACTAGACTGGAGGGATTGGTGGTTCTGTTACAACCCAACTAGACTGGAGGGATTGGTGTGTCTGTTACAACCCAACTAGACTGGAGGGATTGGTGTGTCTGTTACAACCCAACTAGACTGGATGGGTTGGTGTGTCTGTTACAACCCACCTAGACTGGATGGGTTGGTGTTACAACCCAACTAGACTGGATGGGTTGGTGTGTCTGTTACAACCCACCTAGACTGGATGGGTTGGTGTTACAACCCAACTAGACTGGATGGGTTGGTGTGTCTGTTACAACCCAACTAGACTGGGTATAGAACAGTATAGAACAAATATAGAATGTTTGCTAGAACCCAAATTAATGTGATGTTGGTGTGGATATCTGAATGTGTGCTTTACATTAATATAAAGTGGTATTAATATATCACTTTGTTATAATATAATACTTTATTAATTATACTAATAAAAATGAGCTGTTCTAATCAGTGCTTGACTTGGGATAAAATAAGTACAGGAACTGACAATTCGCATATTACACTACGTTCATCAAAATGTATGTGTTAATAAGGCTTGTTCCATTTAAGTAGCCTATCCCAGACGTCCCAGACGTCCTCTTTTGCCTAAAAAAGGAACTGTAACGCTGTTTGCCCAAAGTTAGAAGTACTGGTATACCGTTCCGGACCGTTCCTGCCCAAGTCAAGCACTGGTTCTGATGTTACCAATACAGAAATGTAGAAAGTAGTGAGAAAGCAAATGGAACAATATTTTATTTAATTTTCATCCAAGTAAGAAAACATGTTTAATTAAATCCCACATTTTAAATAGTTAAACACAAGTCAAACACAATCTACCAAGACAGGTGGTAATACCTTTATAGCCCATCTAAATTAAATCAACAAGTTGCTCTCTGTTAAAACATAAAAAAATATACCATCAGTATACAACTGAATATTTATGAAGGAGTTTTAATTCAGACAGCCTTTGAATTTGTAAGTTTGTCTGCCTTAATGGTGTTTAAACCTCAAGTTATTTGGTATTTATATGAAGCTCCATATTATCTGTGACAAAGGTAGCAGCCACTCTTCATGGGTCCACAGATTCAGCAGAACTTTTTTGTCCAAAGAGACTTACAACATGAAAATAGCCGGTACCATTTTATAAAGGCGGTTAAGGTTTGTTGATAGGCAATGTGACCTTGACCTCTGGGTATGTGACAACTCCATACCTGGTAGGACTGCTGGTTACTACCTGAGCCCTGGTGTCGGGCAGAGTGGTCACCACCGTGGTAGTCTTGGTGGAGTAAACTGTATGGCCAAACTCATCGGTTTTCCCGTAGTTCTCACTAACACTTTTAGTGCCGACGACCCCACTCCCGTCCGGAGCTGTCGTTAACTGGAGCACGCTGACCTGCCGACTCTGATTGACAGGGCTCTTGCTGCCAGGGCTGCTGGTTGGGCTGCTGGTTGGGCTGAGCTGACAGGCGGAGCACAGCGGAAGCTGCAGGGACTCCGTGTCTGGCCCACTTGCAGACTTCTTCCTGGCTGCTGACTGGATGGATATAAAGGCAGGGGGGGATGGAGGACTGCTCTGGGGTTTACTCCCAGCCACCTCCAGCCCTGTTCTCTGAACAGCCCCCGGTGCTCTCTCTGGCTCTCTCTGTGTCTTTGTGGTGAGAGTGGGAGAGACCTCCTTGGCCTGGGGCATCAGTGCTCTAGTGGATGAACCGATGGTGAGGGTGCTGATGTTGCTGGTGGTCTGCAAGCCTTGGGGTTGGCTTGATGTAACCTGTAGGGACTCTTTTAACAGGCAAGACAGACCAGCGATGTCAGAGTCTGATTTCAGAGTGGAGACAGAGTACAAAGCCTTCTTTATAGCCTCCTCAATGTCTATCAGTCTGGCCAACGTCTGCTCCTTCAAATTCATGATCTCCTCACTGGCTCTCTCTAGATCTCCGAAAACTAGAGCCATGGAGGACAGTGTGTCTGTATCGTCTGTTGACGTCTTAACCTTCTCAACCTTCTGGTCCACCTTGGTCTCTGGTTCATGTTGTTTCTTGACCCGTGGGGCGACAACCCACTCGGGTACGTTCTCAAAGATGTTCCTGAGGGCCCTGACGTCCACCTGGCTAGTGTCTTCCTCCACCTTCTTCACCTGGGTGAGGATCTGATTCAGCTCATCCTGCTTCCTCAGGTTGTCCACAATCTCCATGGCCGTGGTCCCATTACCCCTGATGATCTCATCCATGTGAATCGACAGCCTCTGGCGACGCCCCCCCTCCGTCTCAGGCTTCGTCTTGCCTTTTTTCTCCCTCATGACCACTTTGTTTTTCTTCTTGTCATGTTCCTGTAGTTGGCTGCTGTTTTTAGAGTTGTTCTTCTGGCTCTTTGGTCTGATGCCTGGTAGAGGCTGAGCGGTATGGCTTGTTTGCTGTCCCACATCAAAATGTTTTATTGCAATACAGCTATTCATCTCAGATTTGTAGTCCTCGTTCTTTGCTTCACTCTTGGCCGTCTTACCTCTTTTAGGCTTCTGAGGACTTTTATTTGTCCCTCCAGTCCCCTTCTTCCCTCCAAAGTTCTGAAGTGCTGCTTGAAACCCTATGAAGTCTTCACTGATCTCCTCAGTGTTCTCTGACCCACACTGGGGTCCAGTTCCCTGCGCCATGCTTGGCCTCTTCTGTGGTGATATGGTGTTGCTCTCTTCTACAGAGTTAGAGCTAGGACTATTAAGTCTTTGAGGTATGACCTCTAACCCTTGGACTTTCTGGGTTAATGTTACATCCTCATTGAATTGGGTTGCATCACCAGTGTGTTGGGTTGCATCACCGATGTGTTGAGTTGTATCAGCAGTGTATTGGGTTGTATCAGCAGTGTGTTGGGTCGCATCACCAGTGTGTTGAGTTGCATCACCAGTGTGTTGAGTTGCAACACCGATGTATTGAGTTGGATCAGCAGTGTATTGGGTTGCATCATCAGTGTGTTGGGTTGCATCCCCAGTGTGTTGGGTTGCATCCCCAGTGTGTCGGGTCTCATCCCCAGTGTGTTGGGTTGCATCCCCAGTGTGTTGGGTTGCATCCCCAGTGTGAGTTGCATCACCGATGTGTTGAGTTGGATCAGCAGTGTATTGGGTTGTATCAGCAGTGTGTTGAGTTGGATCACCAGAGTGTTGGGTTGCATCACCGATGTATTGAGTTGGATCAGCAGTGTATTGGGTTGTATCAGCAGTGTGTTGATTTGGATCAGCAGCACGTTGGATTGCATCACCAGCGTGTTGGGTTGTATCACCAGCGTGTTGGGTTGCATCACCAGCGTGTTGGGTTGCATCACCAGCGTGTTGAGTTGGATCACCAGCGTGTTGAGTGACCCCAGCTTCTGCTGTTCCAAATGAGCTCCCAGCTGGCATATCAGAGCAGTCAGAGTGTAGCCTACTCTGTTGTGCCTCTCTATCACTGTCATTATGTTGGAAGCCTCTGCAAAGGGCATCTGCATAGCACATTGGTTTGATTATCAAAGGCTGGGAAGATTCATTTGGTTGACTTTTTGTTGACTTTGTAAATTGATTTTCAGTTGATTCATTTGATTGACTTTTCTTAGATTTGTTTAGTTGCCTTTTGGGCAAGTCTTTTGGTTCACTTTTGGTGGATTCTTTCTGTTGACTTTCGGTTGATTGCTTTGGCTGACTTCTAGTTGACCCTTTTGGTTGATTTTTAGTTGATTCTTTTGCCTGATCTTTGGATGATTCATTTGGTTGATTTTTGGCTGACTCTTCAAGTTCGTTTTTGGTTGTGTCTTTTGATAGATATTTGGTAGATTGTTTCAGTTTACATTTGCTTGATACGTTTGCTTGACTGTCAACTGGTTCTTTTAGTAGTCCTTGGTTTGGTTCTTTTAGTTGATTGCTAGAAATGGTAGTTGTAGAAATACTACTGGTAGTACTCATAGAAATTATTTGGCTTTCGCTAGTAGGTACTGTAGTCTCTTTTAACTGACAAGCTATGCCTCCTGTAGTAACATGACCTGGATCTGCTTTCAGATGGTTTGGTTTAGGAGGAAATGTTGGTTTAGGTGGAAGAGCTGGTTTTGGACCAACAGGCTTCTTCTTTTTCTTTGAAGGTGCCAGAGTTTTAAGGCCAGTCTGAGGTTGCAGTTTAACTGTGGAATCTGTAGTGGGTTTATTTGTGGTTGGATCTGGGCTACGGGGTTCAATAGGTTTATTTGTGGCTTGATCTGTATTTGTGGGTTCTGCAAGTTTACTTGTGGTTTGATCTATGCTAGGGGGTTCAGTGGGATTATGTTTTTCCTCACTGAGTTGAGAAACTGACCCCACATCAGTCTTCTTCTTGTGGCTTTGAGATTTAGACTTCCCAGAGTTCTTGTAAATCATAGCAGCCTTGAAATCTCCTTGACTGATGTTAACACCGCTTGTCTTCTCCAGAGAATGTAGTGCTGCCTGAAGATGACCTCCAACTACTTCCTCTTTGGGTTGCTGCTCTGTTGAGCTACTCTGTAAAGTCTTCATTGCAGCCATAAGATATCCTTTCTGGACCACCTCAGTGCCCTCTGTTTCCTCCATGTTCCAGGTTTCTGGGTTTTGTAGTTTTTCAGAACTTGTGGCAGCACAGCTTACCTCTTCACTCTTCTGGCACTGTCCTGGTTCCTTTTCTGAGGTAATGAAGGAGTCGAATAAAACAGAATCACAGCATGTCTTGTTTTGCATGGAGGTCTGCTGAACCTGGAATTTTGTTTTAGAGCTTTTCTCTGCTTTTGTGCCGCTGATGCTCACAGAGATGCCTTGTCCTTCACTTATTGTTATTGAAGAAGAAGGTTTTGCATCAGTCAGAGGCTCAGTCTTTACATTACTTTGTTGCGCAACAGTCCCCACATCGGTCTTCCTCTTATGGCTTTTAGATTTTGACTTTCCAGATTTCTTGTAGATCATAGCATCCTTGAAATCTCTTTTACTGAAGTTAACACCACTTGTCTTCTCCAGAGAATGGAATGCTGCCTGAAGTTGACCTCCCACTTCCCCCTCCTCCTTGTGGTCCTTCTCAGTTGAACTGCTCTGTAAATTCTTCATTGCTCCAATAAGATGTCCTTTCTGGACCACCTCAGTGTTCTCATGGCCCTCCATGCTCCAAGCTTCTGGGGTTTGTAGTTCTTCAAAAGCCGTGGAAACACAGTTAGCCTCTTTGGTCTTGCAACAAGTTGCTGTTTCCTCTTCTGAGGTACTGGAGGGGGTTGTGAAAGTCTTTGTAACAGAATCAAAGGATGTCTGTTTCTTCTGTACAGAAGTTTTCTGGTGGACCTGTAATATTTCAGAGGTCTTCTCTGCCTTAAGTCCACTGCTCTTCAAAGAGATCGGCTGTCCTTGTTGCTCTGAATGGCAAGTCTGTCTAGTGAGTTGCTGTTTCTCTTGAACCACATGTTGAACAGCTTTGACCTGTTTCTTGAGCGCCACCTGCTGCAGAGCCTTGGCTTCCATGGTGGCCTGTTGGAGGGTATAGAGGGCAGCCTGCAAGTTGGAGATTTCGTCATCCTCGTCCATCGCCTCGACTAAATCAGCCTGAAGGACAATTTGATCCTTTTGTGGTTCAGAGTGGACTGATGTCTCCTGAGATGCTGTGTTAGGGTAATGTGTTTTCGCTAACACCTCAGCATCGCGCATTAGCATCTCCCTCAAACTCTGGTTGTTCACCCACCCTGTTGAGTGTATTCCTGCGCTGATGTCACATCCTGGAGAGACATTTCTCTCTGCAGATACCGTACCATGGCTGGCTTGTCCGGGAAACACCATGGCAGAATGGATGATGTCACTATGAGTAATCTCTTTCTGCTGGACACATTTCTGGTTGACTGGGAACATGCTCTTTGGTTTATTCACATCCACTGGGACACTATCTGGATCATATTGCTCCATCTGTTCATCTGTTTGTTGTTGTTGAAGATGATCTGTTTTTGGCTCTGTGGAAATGCTTGTCACAACATCAGTTTGTTTTGGGAGTTGTTCCTCCTCGTCTGGCTGAACCTGCAGGGACTTCAAATACTCCAGATCTCCCCTCTCAATACAGCTCTTGAATAACTTGACATTTCCATTGGCCTCCTGTTTGTAGGAGTCTGGGGTTTTGTGGTCCTGACTTGTGGCCAGGAGACAGCTGATGGTTGACTTCACATCATCTCTATACACTCCAGGAGTCTCTGTTTCAGGCTTTAGATTTCCTGCAGCCATGTCTGGGATGTTGGTCTCCATCCTTGGACCCTGTGGGGGACGATACCTCTCTACCTTCCCATCAAAGTGGTTGTACAGGGAATATACAGTCACCTCACTCCTTCCCTGTGCATCCTCCTGAATCACCACTCCTTTCCTCAGTGAGCTGTCCTGACTAAGGATGTCCTCTATGAGCTGGACAACGTTGGCCGTCCTGAACTCTTTGTCTTGGTTTGAAGCGAGGTGTACCTGATGGACAGGTACTGTCACCGTAGTAACCTCCACGTTCCCTTGCTCATCCTCCTTCAGGTAAACCAACTGAGGTTTTAAGGTTCCCCGGGGCAACAGTTGCAGTATGAAGTTCTTAACCCCACCCTCAGCCACCTGGTCCTCTTCCACCTCTGGACTCAAGCCGGTGGTCAGCCTGTACCTTGCCCTTTTACCATTTCCTGTCTCGCTCGCCTCAATGATGGATCCGTGGGAGTGTATGGCACTGAAGTGATAGAGGGAGTTCAGGGTGTCGTTGATGCTTTCACACACCGTCTTCCCCTCCTCCCTGTTCTGGTGGTTAATCAGGTCGAACAGCGTAGACTCAAACAGCTGAGCTCTGTTCCTGACATTAGCTGATAATGCTAGCATGTCCTCCTGGATTCTGCTGTCTGGGCCATGGTCCCCTGAAGGTGATGTGGTATTCTGGGGCAGTGGTTCAGGCAGATATGAGGGTTCACCACTTATGTGTATTGTTCTGAAAGGATTTATTTTAAATAGAGATGTAGACTGATACATTGGACATTTTGGACTTGTTTCACTGCGAGCATCGGCTTTTGAAGCACACTGTGACTTCCTTTCAAATACTTGTTTGACTTTGGAGACACCCTCATGCCGTGGCTGGGCCTCACTAACCTCAGGGTCAACATTTGCGCTGACATTCAGTTTTTCTCTCTCAGACTGGGGTGCCACATCAAGATTTCTGTAACAACCACTTTTCTTCTCTCTCTGAACTCTCTTACTGCTATTCTTCTCAAAGGCTTGTTTTCTCTTCTGAACGGCCCCCCTCTCATCCTCCAACACAATGACCTTGTTCTGGTTCATAAGGTCATCTTGGTTGACTCTAAGGATGTTGACCTGCTGGCTTTCAAACAACCTTCTAGCAGACTGGACATCCATTCTTTCCATCATCTCCTCACACTTAGCATCAGTGTTGTCCGCCTGGTTTGTAGTTTTCTGAACCCTCACCTCCTGGTGGTCATGGTTATCCAATGGCTGCTCAAACAAGACAGATGTTCTCTTCACATCTCCCCATACCCCTGCTCCAATCCCAGGCCCGAACCCAGATCCAACCCCAGCTCCAATCCCAGGCCTGAACTCAGATCCAACCTCAGGTCCAATCCCAGGCCCGAACTCAGATCCAACCCCAGCTCCAATCCCAGGCCCGAACCCAGATCCAACCCCAGCTCCAATTCCAGGCCCGAACCCAGACCCAACCTCAGGTCCAATCCCAGGCCCGAACCCAGATCCAACCCCAGCTCCAATCCCAGGCGCGAACCCAGATCCAATCCCAGGCACGAACCCAGATCTAACCTCAGATCCTGCCCCAACCCTAGCACCACTGTCATCTCCAAACACGGCAGCAGGTCCAGCCCCAGCTCCAACTCTATCTCCAGCCCCTGCGCCTGCACCAACCCCAGCCACATCCAACATGTGCATTTTAGAAGCATGGGGATCCTCTGCTTTGCTTTGTATACAGTTCTCAAATATCCACCGCCTGGACAGAACCTCGCCCTCATATCCAGTGTTGTCAACTGTCGGCAGTGTCTCTGAAGACAGCACCTCAGCCAGCTCCTGGTCCACCACCCCATCCAAGCTGTCCAGACTCCTCAGCTCCGGGTGGGTGTGCTTCAGGATCCTCCGCAGCTCCACTTTCTGCCTCTGTTGGTACAATGCTGACAGTGCCTCTTTGGATGGGGGAGTGGGAGAGGCATGGTGAGTCTGGGTGGGTTTTCCCAGACTGGGCGGAGTCTCAGAAGGCGTAGTGGATGGACTGGCTGGACCGTATTTTATTTTTTGGCCATCCTCAGCCATCTTGGGTGGAGAGCAAAATGGGATATTTTCTTAATTGATTCCATCATTGAGGGAATTCCAAATCCAATAAATAAACATGCGTAAAAGACGGCCATGCTCATTATGCATTACCCATGCTGAAGGACTGTACATTATTTACACACATTACCTATTGTACACCGTGAGTTGCAATAATTTCACTGGGACGTTCCTTTGCAAAGTGCCTTCCACAAACCAAATCGCATTTTATTAGCTGAACTTGCTGAACTCCAAGCATTGTTAGCTGAAATCAAAATATTTTATTAGCTCAACATCAAACATTGTGTTAACTAAAGCAGTTCAATTCCAAAACATTATTACCTGAATTCCCCAAAAATATGATTTGCCGTCAATCACGATCCTTAGTGAAATACATTTTTCACTGATAATATGGTTACAGTTAGCCAAAAAATAAAAATACTATTTCATACACCGATCAGCCATAACATTATGACCACCTGCCTAATATTGTGTAGGTCCCCCTTTTGCAGCCAAAACAGCCCTGACCTGTCGAGGCATGGACTCCACTAGACCTCTGAAGGTGTGCTGTGGTATCTGGCACCAAGACGTTAGCTGCAGATCCTTTAAGTCCTGTAAGTTGCGAGGTGGAGCCTCCATGGATTAGACTTTGTCCAGCACATCCCACAGATGCTTGATTGGATTGAGATCTGGCCAAGGTCAACACCTTGAACACGTTGTGTTCCTCAAACCAATTCTGAACCATTTTTGTTATGTAGCAGGGAGCATTATCCTGCTGAAAGAAGCCAATGCCATCAGGGAATACCGTTACCATGAAAGGGTGCACATGGTCTGCAACAATGCTCAGGTAGGTGGTACGTGTCAAAGTAACATCCACATGAATGGCAGGACCCAAGTTTCCCAGCAGAACATTGCCCAAAGCATCACACTGCCTCCGCCGACTTGCCTACTTCCCTACTTCCCATAGTGCATCCTGGTGCCATGTGTTCTCCAGGGAAGCGACGCACACACACTCGGCCATCCGTGTGATGTAAAAGAAAACGTGATTCATCAGACCAGGCCACCTTCTTCCATTGCTCTGGGGTCCAGTTCTGATGCTCACGTGCCCATTGTAGGCGCTTTCGGCAGTGGAGAGGGGTCAGCATGGTATTTTCTGACACCTTTCTATCAGTACCAGCATTAACTTTTTCAGCAATTTGAGCTACAGTAGCTCGTCTGTTGGATTGGACCACACGGGCCAGCCTTCGCTCCCCACGTGCATCAGTAAGCCTTGGCCGCCCATGACCCTGTCGCCGGTTCACCGCTTTTCCTTCCTTGGACCACTTTTGATAGGTACTGACCACTGCTATCAACTTTGAGGACAGAATGCTTCACTTGCTGCCTAATATATCCCACCCACTGACTGGTTCCATGATAACGAGATCATCAGTGTTATTCACTTCACCTGTCAGTGGTCATAATGTTATGGCTGATGGGTGTATCAGTGTTATTCACTTCACCTGTCAGTGGTCATAATGTTATGGGTGATGGGTGTATTATCCCCTCAAAAATAACAAAAAGCAAAACACACTGTTACCTGGAAAACAAACAAACATAACAAAACCCACACGTTCATGCTAACTCTAAGTTGTTGTTGAACAGACAACAGTAATAATTACCTTGGTTGTTTTCCCCCCTCTCTTGCCAGGCGATGATGAACCTGCAGTCTGCAAGGAAAAATATCATTATCAGGTTGATAAGATAAAATAACACATCTTCCACTGTTCACAGCAATTATATAACGTGTACTGTGGCTTTTACTACCAGCTTATCATAGATCTGCCTTGGTGTTCTCAATTCTTTTACTACCAGCTTATTATAGACCTGCCTTGGTGTTCTCAATTCTTTTACTACCAGCTTATCATAGATCTGCCTTGGTGTTCTCAATTCTTTTACTACCAGCTTATCATAGACCTGCCTTGGTGTTGCCGTGGACACCGGAGCAGAAGGGTGTGATAGGACTGTGGAGTCTAACAGCTATGTAACCTGGTAGTAGAATGGGATAGAAAATAAGTTAATCTGACAAGTTGATATCATTAACACTGGAGTGCCAAAGCATGTTTTTATCAATGGCAAAAGCAGTTCATGTAAAGGCAGAGACCCAGATGACTGGCCCATCCTTCTTATTTACAGGAATGGCCTGGGGGCAATAAGGGGTTAACTACCTTGGCCCGTGACAGAACAGGGTTTATTAACTTGTCAACTCAGGGATTAGAACCAATGACCTTTTCTTTACTGGCCCAGCACTCTTGACCATGAAGCTACCCTGCTGCCCCGAATGTGGCTGTGATTTTTTACAGATAGCTTCACCAGAACGTTAGCTTAGCAGGTGGAGAGGTTAACTGTGGAACATTCAGGTTAAGGTATAGAATCCTGGTGAAGGCACGTTATTTTGAAATAGTTTTATGTTAAACCATATTTTCTACAAATTATTGTTGAATTAGTGTTTTGTCACTTAGTAGTATCATTTGAAAGATGGATCATGATGTAAGATGACAAGCCTGGTCTTGTGTTGGTAGAATAGAAAAGCAACAAATTAGCCACTCTGTCACAGAGTTTTAACAGACTTATCAGTGTGAGAATGTATCTCTCCATTAAACAATGCTCAGTTATTGCTGACCAGGAGATGTCACTAACGCAGTGTGAACGGATAAAAAGGGCAAAAAAGAGAGAGGATCACTAACCGTTGACTCTGCAGCTGCTATCTTGGACAGATAGAATGCAGATATAGCTCTGACATAAACAGAAGTGGGAGGTTTCTCACTTTCCGGGTTGAAGGAGGTGCTGCTGTCCCTAAAGTCTGTGATTGACCTCCTCTTGTCACCTACGGAAACATCAGAGGGACAGACAGAACGGTAAGGTAAATCCATGCCATCAGATCGTCATGTCTGGCTCCTGTCACAGTGGCAGACACTGAAACAGGCCCTTGGTAGCTCACACAATCTGCAGATCACCAAGCCTGTAGTATCCTGGGACTCTTCCACTGTATTGAAATCTAATGTAAAAGAATGCTGAATAAAATATCCTTTACTTATCAGTCCATTCCTCCCTCATCCCTCAAAACACCTGGTTCTGCGGAACAACACTGTATTTCTAGATGAGCAGCTAGTGATGAACAGCACATTGAGAACATTCAACAGACAAGTGATAAACAAGCTGAATTAATCACACCTTGACTACATTTTCTGATTAATCAAGTACCCTACCTTATGCATTTGGTTGAATTTGGTAATCTTTTAATGAAGACCCATTCATTTGTAAAGATACTGTTTGCAGGCCACCTAAACCCCATTCTATCCACATTTTAGCCAAAACATCAAAGGACAATACCTAGACAAGCTTAGGTGTTGATATGTATTTTAAACAGAAGTCAAATAATTGAGCAATTAAGTAGCAATTATTGTACAACCCTGTTTCCAAAAAATTTGCGACACTGCGTAAAATGCACATAAAAACAGAATGCAGTGACGTGCAAATCATTTATCCCTATATTTAATTGAAAATAGTACAAAGACAACATATCAAATGTTATTTTATTGTTTTTGGAAAAGTACATTGAAAAGTACATTGCCAGCAACACGTTTCAAAAAAGTTGGGACAGGGGCATGTTTATTACTGTGTTGCATCACCTCTTCTTTTACCAATACTCTGTAAGCATCTAGGAACTGAGCAGAACAATTGCTGTAGTTTTGAAAGTGAAAAGTTTTCCCATTCTTGCTTGATATTGGATTTCAGCTGCTCATCAGTTTGGGGTCTCCTTTGTCATATTTTTCATTTCATAATGTGACAAATGTTTTCAATGGGGGATAGGTCTGGACTGCAGGCAGGCCAGTTTAGCACACAAACTCTTTTACTACAGAGCCTTGCTGTTGTAATACATGCAGAATGTAGTTTGGCATTGTCTTTCTGAAAAAAGCATGGCCTTCCCTGAAAAAGACATTGCCTGAATGGCAGCATATGTTGCCATATGTATATATTGCTCAGCATTAATAGTGCCTTCACAGATGTGCAAGTCACCCATGCCATGTGCACTAATGCACCCCCATATCATCACAGATGCTGGCTTTTGAACCCTGCGCTGATAAGAAGCCAGAGGGTCCCTCTCCTCTTTAATCCGGATGACGTGGCATCCATGATTCCCAAAAAGAATTTAAAGTTTTGATTCGTCAGACCACAAGACAGTTTTCCACTTTGCCTCAGTCCATCTTAAATGAGATCGGCCCAGAGAAGGCGATGGCATTTCTGGATCTTGTTTATATTATGGTTTCTTTTTTGTGAGTTTTATCTTGCATTTCTGGATGCAACAACGTACTTTGTTCCCGACAATGGTTTCCGGAAGTGTTTCTGAGCCCATGCAGTGATTTCCACTACAGAATCGTGTCTGTTTTAAATACAGTGCCGCCTGAGGGCCCGAAGATCACAGCCATTGGTTTTCGGCCTTGTCCCTTCTGTACAGAGATTTCTCCGGATTCTCTGAATCTTTTAATGATATTATGTACGGTAGATGATGAGATCCCTAAACGCGCTTTTTTACGTTGAGAAACGTTATTCTTAAATTGTTGCACTATTTGCCCGTGCAGTCTTTCAGAGAGTGGTGAACCCCTCCCCATCTTTACTTCTAAAAGACTCCTCTTTGGGCTGCTCTTTTTATTCCCAATCATGTTACTGACCTATTGCCAATTAACCTAATTAGTTGTGAGATGTCCCACCAGGTTTTTTTTTACATTACACAACTTTTCCAATCTTTTGTTGCCCCTGTCCCTGCATTTTTGAAATGTTACGGGCATCAAATTCAAAGTGGGCATAAATATTTCAAGAAATAATAACATTTCTCAGTTTCAACATCTGATATGTTGTTTGTACTATTTTCTGTTGAATATGGGGTTTAAATGATTTCATCATTTCATTCAGTTTTTCTTTACATTTTACACAGCCTTCTATGGAAACAGGGTGGTACCTGATGCCTTGATCAACAGCACAAGGAAATGGTAGAACTACACAATCAGAGACCAGCAACCTCCTATTTTGATTGACATGGGCTATAAATAGACACTGCCAGCTTTTGGAGTAATTTGGGCCATGACACCCTGGTCTAATGAACTGACATGGAAAAAGACAGCTCCTGCAATTATTTAATTCCAGGTCAAGCAATTTATTGTCTTCATAGCACACAATAAAACATTTTATGCCTTTAACAGAGACATAGCAAAACATTTGTCATGTCAAAACCAACTGTTTGGTACATTAAGAAGAAGCAACAAAACACCGGTTAGCTCAGAATGGCAGACAACCTGATATACCAAGGAAGACCTTTACAATGGATGACTAATGAATGCTCACCACAATTAAGATAAAACAACTGACTGATCAGGAGCATTAGGTAGGTAGATGTGGATGTGTCACTCATTAACATTTGTGAAAGACTTCAGCAACTGAACTGCAGAAGTTGGGCTGGAAGGTGTAAAAACACCTTGCAGGACAGCCTAAAAACAGCCTAAAAAAAGCAAGCAAAGTTCAGAAAAAAAAGCTATTCTGAACAGATGACACAAATATTAACATGTGCCAGAGTTATGGCAAGAGGAAAATGCCTGGGGAAAAAAGTAACCCTAAAAATGTCTGGCATCGCTTAAAGACTGCTGTCCATTGACTGTTCCTAAAGAACTTGACAGAACTTGACATTTTGTAAAGAGAACTAGGTGTGCATAGCTGCTAGAGACTTACCCTGATAGTTCCTGAGTATCATACAAGATATCCTAACTGAAACGCATGAAACTCTGACACACTGACATGACAGAATGTCAAAGGTTAAAGGTGTAAACTTTCTATTGGCACTGTATGTGTGTATGTGTTTTGTTGTATGTGTGTATGTGTTAGTGATTGTAAAGCATGTAATGATTATATGTGTATTTATTGTTCACAACAGTGGAGTACATAGCATTACAATCTTACCCAGTCTGCCATTATGACCAGAGGATCATGGCTAATAATAGATAATGGTTATAATGTCTGTGTGGGTAGTCATGACACCCAATAACCCCCCCTGAGGCGTCTGTAGAACAGCTGCCTGGTCTAAATGTACCACTGGGGGAGAGGGAAGGGCTTCACTGACACCTGCCTACTCTGACCCAGACCCACTGGGAATCAACACAGTAGATTCTTACGTAGAATCAAATGAGAGCACAGTACTGTCTACAATTGAATCAAATCAACAGTAAAATCTACAGGCAAATTAAATCAACACAATACTATATACAGTGGAATCAAATCCACAGTATATTCTACAGCAGAATCAAATCAACAGTATACTCTACAGGAGATTTAAATCAACAGTATATTTGACAGGAGAATCAAATCAAAATGAATGTGACACCTTCTCTGTAACAACAGGTGTCAACTTACAGTGAAAACTCACGCAGAGTTTGAGGGGTGTGGGGACCAACACTTCAGGTCAGCCAGAGATCTGTTGGCTTAGGAAACCATGGGACAACAGAGCACATCTCTTTAGCATGTCTTAGGTTTGTGACAGAACATCTATTTTTGCTGGCTTAGAACCTATTGGGACAATGAGAGGTTAGAGGGAGGGCGACCTCTTAAAGAAGTCTGTATTGAAAGTGTTTATCTGTGGTTCACCACTGATATTCAGGCCTTGCAAACCAAGGAGCCAAATCAGGGGGAAAAAATCCTGCAACGCATTTAAATTTCATCATCCGCCTCAGCCCACATACACCTCAACCCTCATCCACCTCAGACCTCATCCACCTCAGCCCACATACCCATCAATCCTCATCCACCTCAACCTTCATCCACCTCAGCCCACATACACATCAATCCTCAACCACCTCAACCCTCATCCACCTCAACCCTCATCCACGTCAGACCTTATCCACCACAGACCTCATCCACCTCAGACCTCATCCAACTCAGACCCTCATACACCTCAGACCTCATCCAACTCAGCCCTTATATACATCGATCCTCATCCATCTCAACCCTCATCCAACTCAGACCTCATCTACCTCAACCCTCATCCACATCAACCCTCATCCACCTCAGACCTCATCCACGTCAGCTCTTATCCACCTCAGAACTCATCCAACTCAGACCTCAGCCCTCATCTACCTCAACCCTGATCCACCTCAGACCTCATCTACCTCAGCCCTCATAAATACAACCCTATACACACTTTAGCTACACGCATTCAGTCCCCCCTCCACCCCTTACTTCATACTTTATCTGAATCTCACTCCAAATAATTTATATACTCACAGGGTTCAACTGCTCGCGATCCCTTCTTCCTGATTGTCCTTTAAACATGAAGGGAAAAATGGTGCTGCTCTTTCTCTAGGACTGCTCTCTCCCAACCTTGCACTCTCTTATGCCCTCACCTTCTCTTCCTCCCCCCCTCGCTCTCTCTATGTCTTCCTTCTCCTGTGACAGCTGAGCCTGTCTCCCTAACTCCTCCCAGTAACAGAGAGTCTGGTGCCAGGAGTCTATTTCTGTATTCCTCCCTCCCTCCCTCGGTCTGGCTCCCCGGCCCTCTGCTATCCTGCACAGTCACTTTCCTACTTCCCCTGCACTCCCCAATCCTCCACCCACCCCACCACAGAGGGTTTTATTTTGGTCCAATGGCAAAGCATGTGGGCCCCCCCTCTGTGATGTCAGCTGTTTACTACACTGAAAAACAGACCAATTCAATCATGAGCCCAAGTAACAGTGACTGAAGGGGCGGGGCTTAGCATGGAGTCCATTCTGAGGTGAGCAGCAGTAATGGGAATCGTGAGTCTTCTCAAAAGATGTCATCGCCGAGAACTCAAAAATTAAAACCTACAATCCTAGTCTAGCAGGTGGCCCTACAATTGTGTGATGAAATTAGATATTTTATGTTGTTGTGTACAGTGTGAGTAGTCACCCTGGGTTGGGTTGGATGGTTTGAAGGAAAATGATCTGTTCTAGACATGGCCAGTTATTAGTTATTAGTCTACTGAGGAGATCCAGTCAGAGTTGGGGAGTAACGGATTACATGTAACAGATTACAAAAGAACAGTAACTGTAATCCCTTAGGTTACCAACTAAAATATTGTAATCGGATTACAGATACTTTTGAAAAAAAATAATGAATATTTTGGATTACTTAAATTGAAAAAGAATAGGTGCGCGAAATAATTATGACACGTTGCATGCTTGATTTTTTTATCGAACGTTTTAAAAACATCGTCATTTGAACCAAAATTACAATTGAGCGCCTCAGTTGTGTGTGTGAACAACTCAGACAGGAAATGTGTTTGAAGATTAGGCAACTATTTGTTAGGTAGCTGTAACAAGGGGTTGCCTTCAAGATTACATTATATGGAATTAATCACGATATTTAAGGAGAAAAGTTGTGTCGGGAAGCACTCTGCCAAAGGATGATTATTTGCATTTGATGAAGCCACCTCAACTCCCAACCCAACTCCATACAGGTAGGCCATGTGATTCTGCTTGCTTTGCGTCTCAGAAAATTGCATTCATTGATTATCATTGGCTGCTGACAACACTGACTTTGAGCTAAAAGTGCAGGTGTATAATCACAGATTATTTATTTAATTTGTGTTTTGAAAAACCATCGCTGGTGGTCCTAATAATTGCAGGTTACGTTCGAGCGGGTAAAACATTTGTGTGCGGATGTTCACGACTGCGAACGTGCACTCACGTGCCTGTGGTTTCAGCAACGTTTTGACAATGTTGGTGGTGGTGGAACAAAACATCAGACTACTGCAGATTTAGTGTAAGCGCGAAAAACTACGGATATATTGATTTTTGTATACGTCAATACCCTGTTTTGAGAAATTTTGAGAAATTGCCATTTATTTTTCAACTTTGTTTTGAAGCAATTAAAAACACTAATATAACAAATAACAGAATAAGCTAACACATCCTTCGATTTTGGGTTATGTTCAGATCAACAGCTTGAATGACTGAATATCTGACAGACCTTTAGTGTGTAATGTATAGATGTAGCTCAATCATATTGAAGTAGAAAGCAATGGTTTAGAAACCCTTTCCAAAGGCTCTGTACAAAACCCATAAGGTAAAATGCATATTCCATTTTTGACGGGCTATGT
Organism: Esox masquinongy; assembly: GCA_016801175.1. Classification (NCBI taxonomy): domain Eukaryota; kingdom Metazoa; phylum Chordata; class Actinopteri; order Esociformes; family Esocidae; genus Esox; species Esox masquinongy. The sequence goes on from JACXGI010006428.1 coordinate 36,247, forward strand.
AAACTCTAACATTGACTGATCCCGCAAAAGGTGTTCAGCTGGTTATAGGTTATTCCTATTTGTTTTCTAATGCCTCTATGAAAGTACTCAGATTACGAATTTGAGTAATCTAAAAGTTACGTTACTGATTAAAAATCTGGACAGTTAATTTGTAACTGTAATGGATTACATTTAAAAAGTAACCTACCCAACCCTGGATCAGTGAATGTAGACTGAGCATATTGTGAGTTATCTTGAGGCAGAGTGGATTTCAGTAACCTGTAGTGTATCGTATTATTACTGGTTAAGTGTAGTCCTGTGATATTTACGATCACGTGTTACTCACAGTCTGGAGAAGCTGTAGATGTCTTGTCCAGGTCAAAATGGCTGATTGTCTTTCTCCTCTCAGAGCGGGTCAATCTTCCCTCCTAGTAGTACAGACACATGGTGAAGTAACAGGTAGACCATGGGAAATGCACCCTTTTGCTCTGGTGATTGACAAACATCTCCAGGCCAGAGGAGGGAGTAAAGATAATGAATGGAGGTAATGCAGAGATGCTGTTAACTGATGATAGTGAATGGAGGTAATGCAGAGATGAAACAGATGATAATGTTTTTATAGATACTGCAGTTACAGCTGAGAATTTGTCTTTTTGTTATAATTTTTATTGTTATTAACCTCCTAAGACCTGAGCTTTGGTGCAGGAAACCTAAAATGTCCATGTATGTGGACACCGAGTCTCAGGAGGTTAAATATTATTATTAACATCATTGCTGCTTTTGTTGTAGGTTTACTCAGGGAATTTCCAAAGTAATAATTCAGTAATGTTGTTTGCCTTGCATTTTCTATGAGCATTAAATCTTGGAAAGAAGAGACGCTAGTAACCAGAGATGCTGTTAAAAGACAAACAGCAAAAGCCTGCCAGGATTCTTGTATACAGAATACCATGGACACTGTACTCTGCTATCAAACTAACATAGTAATGATTCATCAACACACTGGTTTTGGCCCACAGGGGATAACACAGCCATAATCACTAATTAACACACTGGTTTTGGCCCACAGGGGATAACACACTCATAATTACTAATTAACACACTCACCAGTCCAATAGCGGCTGCAGGGACAGAGGTCATTCCAGGGGTCGCTGACTCCTCCTCCATTAAACTGTTGGCTTCTGCAGCTGTGGTGGCCATCTTGGGATGTGAGGGTGTGTGGCCTACAGCTCCCATGGTGCTCTTCCCTTCCCCCTGGGTGACCTTTGACTCAAAAAGAGCCTTCAGCGCTCCGATGCCCCCGGGTGGGTTAACCCTGGAGGAGGAACCGTGGAGGCTGGACATGGACTTACTGCGTGCCAGACTGGTGGACCGTAGGCTCTTCTCTCTTCCTTCTGACGGGCCAGGCTGGATGTAGGAAGTCTCTGGGCTTGTGGATCCCCAAGAGTTTTTCCCTGACATGTTGGGCTTGTCCCTCTTCTTCTCTTTCAGCTTGTTGTTTTTCATTGGAGCCTCTAGTTTCCTGTCCACCCTGCTGTCCACCAAGGGTGTCTCTGTCTTCTCATTGGCTGGTGGGCTGGGGTGCCGATGCTGGCCCGTCTGGTGAAGAGAAAAGACATTGGCGTGCCTTTGTTCATGAGAACTTCTGAGAACTTCTGAAAATGACAGCGACATGATATTATGATGTGCTGTGATATTTTACCCCTTTCCACTCCTGGGTGGTAGAACTGGCCTCCTCTGACGTGTTTACTTGGTATCTATTATGTGAACAAGACAAGTCATTGATCAAGCCAGTAGATTTAATGAAACAGCCATTCCAATGCTCTTCTCCAACAAATCAGCAGTTTTCAGATCATGGGCTACGACTGTCTGCTCTCTAATAATTAAGGCTTTGATTGAGGGTCAGCAGATTTCAGATCTGTATCAAAGGAGTCACAATGTTCAAAGGTACATTTTTACTTCAGTCAGTTTAGAAAGTTATCAAAAAAATTCCAATATATCATGAAAGGTTTCCAGAATTGACCAACTTCAATCAAACCCTGGTGACTAATGATCTTCATATTTACCCAAAAGGTTAAAGGTCATGAGGGGTGTTCCTCTCACCTGGCAACCATGAGCGACACAGAGGAGACAGACTTAATCCTGTCCCTAAACCCCGTCTTTGCCCAGGTGGGTGTGTCTCTGGGTCCATTAGAGACACTCCGTAGAGACTGGGCACGCCTCAGAACATTTCTCCCTTCCATGGACGATGATGTCACTTAATGATGTCACAGCCCCCTTAATGATGTCACAGCACCCTTGAAGACAGCTAATTCCAGAACCCAATTTACAAAGGAAGTTACAGAACATATCACACATAGGAAACAATGTTGAGCACCGTCTCACGGTATTGACCATAGGAAACAATGTTGAGCACCATCTCCCGGTGTTGACCATAGGAAACAATGTTGAGCACCGTCTCACGGTATTGACCATAGGAAACAATGTTGAGCACCGTCTCACGGTATTGACCATAGGAAACAATGTTGAGCACCGTCTCACGGTATTGACCATAGGAGAGAAATCACTATCTGTTCCTAAGGAAAGTGTGAGCTAAATAAAGTGTGAACGGTCAGAACGACCAAGGAAAATGTGAGCTAAATAAAGTGTGAACGGTCAGAACGACCAAGGAAAGTGTGAGCTTTCCTTAGGAACAGAGAATTTGTGTTTTTGTTTACACAATGTACCTTATTTCATCAAAAATCACACAATGTACCTTATTTCATCCCAGTTAAACATTCCATCACAACTGACAAAAAACACGGAAAGGTGTTTACAAAATGAAAGGTTGTTATTTCAGGGTCTAACCACCAATGTAGGGCAGTGAAGTGAAACCAATTTCATATAAAGTTCAGATGAACATTTATTCAACAATGTGTCTGGTTTATACATCATATGACTAAAATGAATTGAAAGATAATTAATATGAATTGACTAATTAACATTACCTTAGTGAAGCTTGCCGGTCTCCAGTCCCTGTTACGGTCAGAGCGTCCAGGCACATCACATGACACACATAACATACAGCCTTCTACATCTTGGACTAAAGTCCTCTCAGCACACACACACACACACACACACGCCCATGCACATATACACAAACACACACACACACACACACACATGTGCCACTTCCTTATTATACCTGACTAGGCAGAACATGAATGTTTATAGGAGTTGACTGCCTTGTTATAACCTCTGACCTCCAGCAAAAGATAAGCTGGGATCAATAAAAAACACCATGGCTTCCACTACATGACTGGTTTATGATAGTGTTGTCACCTTGAAACAGGAGCATTGAAACAGCTACGGCTTCACATTGGTTCTCCTTACCGTTATGGACTGAAATATTCACTTTTTTAAATGCTCTATTTAGTTTTATTCTTTATTCGGAAGAGGCAGTAAGTGAAAACAAGGTATTTGCTGAAGGAGCAGGTCAAATTCAATCCCATGCTGCTGCAGGACGTGTCCACCAGGGGCAGGGTGGACTGTAATGTCCTGAGTCAGAGCTGTGACTGGCTGCAGGACGTGTCCACCAGGGGCAGGGTGGAATGTAATGTCCCGAGTCAGAGCTGTGACTGGCTGCAGGACGTGTCCACCAGGGGCAGGGTGGACTGTAATGTCCCGAGTCAGAGCTGTGACTGGCTGCAGGACGTGTCCACCAGGGGCAGGGTGGACTGTAATGTCCTGAGTCAGAGACGTGTTCAACCCACATTTGGTGATTCTCTCTGAAACATTTTTAGATCAACGGGCTCCCGTGGTGTACTATTGTCCATGTCCGGTCCACGGCGACATGCTACACTAGCCAGCCCAGACAACAAGTAGGTACCATCGCTAGGTCCTTTTTACCCGGCAGGGGTCATGTAATCTGGACTGCAGAGGCCAGACCTGCACGGGTGGACTGGGTGGATAGGGTTACCAGGACGGCTGAGTAGGCAGTTTAGTTTCCCAGACTTTGGCCCCTCTCTCATTCTCTACCCCCACTTCTTTCTCTCTGTCATTAATCTCTCTGTCTCCCTCCCTCTCTTTGTCTCTCCCTCCCTCCTATTTCCTTCCCTCTCTTTCTCCTTTCCTCTATCTCCCTCTCTCTGTCTTCCTCCATCTATCGTCTTCTGTCTCTCTGACTTAATTTATAATTGATAAAATTAATAAGTATTCAGACCATTTATTCAGTACTTTATGAAGGCACTGTTGGCAGTGAAAACAGCTTTGAGTCATCTTGGGTATGCCTCTACCAGATTTAAGTCATCTTGGGCATGCCTCTACCAGATATGAGTCATCTTGGGTATGCCTCTACCAGATTTAAGTCATCTTGGGTATGCCTCTACCAGATTTGAGTCATCTTGGGTATGCCTCTACCAGATTTGAGTCATCTTGTGTATGCCTCTACCAAATTTAAGTCATCTTGGGTATGCCTCTACCAGATTTGAGTCATCTTGGGTATGCCTCTACCAGATTTGCACACCTGGATTTGAGCATTTTCTCTGATTCATCCTTGTAGATCCTCCCAGATCTGTCAGATTGGAGCGTCAGTGAACAGTGATCTTCTGGTCTTCCCAGAGATGTTCAGTGGGGTTTGGCTGGGACACAAACTGTTCCCAAAGCAACTCCAGCGTTGTCTTGGCTGTGTGCTTTGGGTCGTTGTTGTGTGAAAAGATGAATCTTTCCCCCAGTCTGTGGTCTTGTGCACTCTGGATCAGGTTTTCTTCATTGACCTCCCTGTATTTTCCTCCGTTCATCCATTTCCTTTCACTGAGGAGCATCCCCATAGCATGATGCTCCCACCATCATGCTTTACCATAGGGATAGTATTTGCCAGGTGATGAGTGGTACCTTGATAGCTCGAAACCTCTTCCATTTCATGATGATGGAGCCCACTGTGCTCCTGGGGATCCTTCAGTGCTTTAGCAGTTTTGTTTAAAACCTTCCCCAATTCAAAGCCTTGTCATAATTCTATCTTGGAGGTCTATGGAGAGTTCCTTGAATTTAATGGCTTTGTTGTTGCTTTGACATGGACTGTGTGGTGTGGGACCTTATATTGACAGGTGTGTGCCTTTTTAAATCATGTCCAAGCAATAAGATTTACCAAAGGTGGACTCCAATCAAGTTTTAAAGACATCTGAATGGTGATCAAAGGACACGGGATGGATCTGAGCTCAACTTGGAGTGTCATGGCAAAGGGTCTGAATACTTACGTGCATTAAATATTTTAGATTTTCTGTTTCAATAAATTTGTACACATTTCTAAATCATTATGGGGTACTGTGTGTGTACATTGATGCCAAACAATATATATATATTTAATCAATTAGAAATGAAGTCTTACATATATAGCTGTATGTGTGGAATAGGACAACATCAGGACACATTGCTGAACATTAACAACTGACAGACACAACTTCACATTAATGAACTGCTTTCCTTTCTGCTGTTGGTTGATCTTTCATTAGTAGGACACAGGCTCCCCGATGTAGCAACAGGTCTTAAGGTCTGTCTCATTCCAGAACATCATGATTCTGCTAACCCCCGGGTTTAGGGAGTAAACGAGCGAGAAGGGTCACAGTAGATGCTGACCTTAACATTGACCCTACCTCCAGTCCTCTGAAATACAGCAGTAGTAAATAATCGGGCTGTCTGTTTTGGGGGAGAGGTGAAATTTGATTGAGCATTAGCAGTAATGATACTGCCACCTTCTGGCCATCCACATGTACTGTCCTGTTCATTAACATGTACCTTCCTAAATAATTAACACATTCTGTCCTGTTCATTAACATGTACCTTCCTAAATAATTAACACATTCTGTCCTGTTCATTAACATGTACCTTCCTAAATAATTAACACATTCTGTCCTGTTCATTAACATGTACCTTCCTAAATAATTAACACATTCTGTCCTGTTCATTAACAT
>JACXGI010006429.1:0-41995 GCA_016801175.1 Esox masquinongy
CAGCTATGCTGATGATACTCAAATATATATGGCTCTCGAACCGTATGACAACAGCTCAATAGACTCTCTGTGTCACTGTATAGAGCACATAAATATCTGGATGAACCAAAATTGTCTACAATTAAACCAAGATAAAACTGAGATTATTGTGTTTGGCAACAAAAATAAAAGAACTAGTATTAGTAAAGAGCTAGACTCTTGGGCCCTTAAAACCAGGGATCAAGTGCATAATCTTGGTGTTCTAATAGACTCAGACCTCACATTTAACAGTCATATCAAAGCGGTCACCAAAACAGCTTTCTATCATCTAAAAAATATAGCCAGAATCAAAGGCTTGATTTCCCAAAAAGACCAAGAGAAGCACATCCATGCTTTTATCTCTAGTAGGGTTGACTACTGTAATGGCCTCTTAACTGGACTCCCAAAAAAGACATTAAAACAGCTGCAGCTCATTCAGAATGCTGCTGCTAGAATGTTAACCAGGACCAAGAGAACAGAGCACATCACTCTGGTTCTTAAATCTTTACATTGGCTTCCAGTCAGTTACAGAATAAATTTCAAAGTGGTGCTTTTAGTTTATAAATCTCTGAATGGTTTAGGACCCGAATACATTTCTGATATGTTTGAAGAATATAAAGCGAGCAGGGCTCTTAGATCCATGAACACTGGTCAGCTAGTAGAGCCCAGAGCCCAAACTAAACATGGAGAAGCTGCGTTTAGCACTTATGCTGTACACAACTGGAATAAACTACCAGAAGATCTTAGACGTGCCCCAAACGTATCCATTTTTAAATCCAGGTTAAAACACTACTCTTTTCACGTGCCTACGACTGAGCACTTAAACTTAACCACACTGTTTAGCCTTATAGCTTCCTATGTTTTTATCCCATTTCTAATCTTTTTTTTTTAATCTTTGTTTTCTTATTGTATTTCTATTATTATGATGTTTTCATTTGTTTTGATGTTTTAATTTGAGTATTTGTTTTATGTTATTGTGTTTTTATATATTTTATATTTTATTTTTCTTTGTAAAGCACATTGAATTGCTTCGATGTATGAATTGTGCTATATAAATAAACTTGCTTGCTTGCTTTGGGCAATCGGTTCTTGCCAAACCAAATGCTGCGTTCACATCAATCACAAATGTATGAATTGATTATAGATACGTGTTACGAATCAAGCCACAGAAAGCACTTATCTGTTGGGTGTCCTACAGCCCACAATGCTTCTCCTCATAATAGTTGGCCACATGAATGTTTCTCCAATATGCCGGATCGAAAGCGCTCCAATGTAGGCTATTATTTTGTCGAGTTGAAAGCGAGAAGCTGACGAATGAAACGGATAGGCTTAACAAATAAGAGTTTGTCAGATTTTACTGTTGTTGAGGATAATTAAACTCTAACATTAGAAGGTATACTTTAATGTGGATAACCAAAGGTGCCTGGCTCACTATGCAAATCTCCTAAATGTTGTGTTGTTTCCAAATGTAGATACAAATAGATCCATTAGCTTGTGGTGGAAATACACATTAAAACTAGTCTATTTCGTAATAACACCTGATAAAAAGTAAACAACTGTGGTAAATTATCATTTGTTTTCAGTTAATACTCCAAAACATACCTTCACGCCATCATGCTGTTGTAGCTTATTCTTTCCTATACCTTGTGAACTTCAGCCTTACTTAACATGTAAGTTCCTAGTAAATCCATCATCTTTAACTAGTTCTTATACGGTACCAACAACACTTACAGTGTAAGTACCAGGAAAGAGGGCTGTAATTTGAAGTGGTGTCCGTTCCCACAGAGTTACAGTGTAGTTAATAGGAAAGAGGGCTGTAATTTGAAGTGGTGTCTGTTCCCACGTAACTACGGTGTAGTTACAAGGAAAGAGGCCTGTAATTTGAAGTGGTGTCTGTTCCCACGTAGTTACAGTGTACTTACAAGGAAAGAGGGCTGTGATTTGAAGCGGTGTCTGTTCCCACATAGTTACAGTGTACTTACAAGGAAAGAGGGCTGTGATTTGAAGCGGTGTCTGTTCCCACATAGTTACAGTGTAGTAACAAGGAAAGAGGGCTGTAATTTTAAGCGGTGTCTGTTCCCACATAAATACACTGTAGTTACAAGGCAAGAGGGCTGTAATTTTAGGCGGTGTCTGTTCCCACATAGTTACAGTGTAGTTACAAGGAAAAGGTGAACATGCATGCGTCAAGCATATCTGTGAAAACAAATACAATCACATATGATAAGGCCCTACAGGCGTGTAGCAGCTAGGAGCTTGTATTCACTGATTTCTAAACTGCTCTTCACTTAGACTGTCCCAGGAATGGGTCAGGGAAGAGCATCCGGTCCTTTACAACAGTCAAAAGCTCATCCCCAACAAGACCAGGTATGCAGCCATGGAGAGAGAAGCACTCACCATCCACTGGCACTCGCCACAACTGTGCAGATGCTGCTGGTCGACAAATGCAAAGCGAAAGATGGAAAGGAAGGAGGACAAACTCATTCTGTACCTTTCATTTGTGCTCCTCGCACAGTTGACACGTACTGCGTCGTGATTGTCCTGCTAACAGGAGGGAGGTTTCAAGTCTACGTTATCGTGCAGTATGCGTGTCGTTGTTCAGGTGTTCGCATTGTGCCAGGATGATACCCAACAGTATGTGTCCACTTTCTGAAGCGCAGTATAGGTTGGATTTATCATACAACTTATTGGATTAGGCTTCCCGTCTGAGTGGGCTGGCTGCATTGACATTACTGCTGCATTGTTGGTCAATTCTTGCTCTGCATGTCATTGTCTTTTTCTTGCAATTCATTACTCAATTCATTACTGTCATTGTCTTTTTCTTGTTTTTCATTACTCAAATTTTTGATGCATTTATTCTTATAACACTAGATCAGCCAAATTCCAACATTTGTCTCAACATTTGTAAATAACCAGTATCTCACAAAAGTGAGTACACCCCTCACATTTTTGCAACTATTTGATTATATCTTTTCATGTGACAACACTGAAGAAATGACACTTTGCTACAATGTGAAGTAGTGAGTGTACAGCTTGTATAACAGTGTAAATTTGCTGTCCCCTTAAAATAACTCATTAATAACCATTAATGTCTGAACCGCTGGCAACAAAATTGAGTACACTCCTAAGTGAAAATGTCCAAATTGGGCCCAATTAGCCATTTTCCCTCCCCGGTGTCATGTGACTCGTTAGTGTTACAAGGTCTCAGGTGTGAATGGGGAGCAGGTGTGTTAAATTTGGTGTTATCGCTCTCACACTCCCTCATACTGGTCACTGGAAGTTCAACATGGTACCTCATGGCAAAGAACTCTCTGAGGATCTGAAAAAAAGAATTGTTGCTCTACATAAAGATGGCCTAGGCTATAAGAAGATTGCCAAGACCCTGAAACTGAGCTGCAGCACGGTGGCCAAGAACTTACAGTGGTTTAACAGGACAGGTTCCTCTCAGAACAGGCCTCGCCATGGTCGACCAAAGAAGTTGAGTGCACGTGCTCAGCGTCATATCCTTTAGCCTTGCTAAAGAAGCTAAGGGTAAAGGTGATGGACTGGCCAAGCATGTCTCCAGACCTAAACCCTATTGAGCATCTGTGGGGCATCCTCAAACGGAAGGTGGAGGAGCGCAAGGTCTCTAACATCCACCACCTCCGTAATGTCGTCATGGAGGAGTGGAAGAGGACTCCAGTGGCAACCTGTGAAGCTCTGGTGAAACTCCATGGGCAAGAGGTTTAAGGCAGTGCTGGAAAATAATGGTGGCCAGACAAAATATTGACACTTTGGGCCCAGTTTGGACATTTTCACTTAGGGGTGTACTCACTTTTGTTGCCAGCGTTTTAGACATTAATGGCTGTGTGTTGTGTTATTTTGAGGGGACAGCAAATTTGCACTGTTATACAAGCTGTACACTCACTACTTTACATTGTAGGAAAGTGTCATTTCTTCAGTGTTGTCACATGAAAAGATATAATGAAATATTTACAGAAATGTGAGGGGTGTACTCACTTTTGTGAGATACTGTATCTGGAAAATCCGTGCATATATTCATCACAACTCACAAATAAAAATAGGATTTGTAAATGTGAAAAAATATTGTTGTAAATAAAAACATCTGTAAATATGTAAACAGGTTTCACAAATATAAATACAATTTGTGAATATGTAAAAACATATTTCAAAAATAAAACACAAATCTATAAAACATTTACAACTGTTGCTTAAAATTTACAAGTGTTGACTTACATTTACAAATCTTAAGTTTATTGACGGATCTGAATTTTATATTTACCCATTTTTGAGACATATTTTCCCTCATAATGAAGGTATCTAACCCGACGACGCAACTGACTAGATAATGGGATGTTGTTGACTTGCACAGCTGCATTCGGTTCATTCAGTATGAGTCTTGCACATCGTGCTAACGTTAGTGGTTATAAAAGGAAAACTGTATGCATGTGTTAGTCCTTAGAATGTGTGTAAGTACAGAGTGATAGTACACCAACATCATGGTCCACCTACATCTTTAGTTTGTTAAAATTGTATGTACTTTTTATTTGGCAAGTATTGGTCGCCACTTGTCAACCTTTCATCACACATCCAATCAGACTTAATTATACCTACTGCACAACACTCAGTGCACTTCTGTCTCTCACAGGATATTTGAGAAGGGTTCCCAAGATGCTTTAAGTTTAAAACAAACTGGAATATTGGATCTTTTTATCAAGAGTAACCCATAATATAATGTGTTTGTATTTCTCTTTGTTTCCCTCCTACTGTAGATTGTGTCAATGTCCCCTCATAATGTCCTTCAATGTCCATCACACCAAACCTCAAGGAAATAGGCGAACACTCTTCAGTTCCTTTGCAGTATTTTTAGAATGACATTCCCTAATATTCAAAGTGTTCAAGTTACTAAATGCATGAACTATACTGTAGTGATCTCTGCTGACTTCTACGCTACCTGAATCTCAGTGTTCTTACCATTGATTTGATACTGTTACTTAATTGCACAAAAAAGATCCATCAATCATGTGACATTACCCTGCTTCTCTGTCCTGCTTTTTTCAGCAACGTGTTTTAACGACCATCCTCTTTGCCACCACTACCAAATTATGGTCCATCTTTAAACTCCTAAAATAATCTGTCTCCAAGGCATCAGGAACTGAGGATTATTTCTCACAGAGGAGACCATAACAAAAAATATACTGTATAGTTATTAATATTGCTTTTATTATTATAATTATATATTTTTGTTACAAAACCATATCTTTGTTTGACATCATGTTGTCACTATGATTGTACAAAATACTCTGTATTTTTTAAATCCCCATGAATGCAAATTAGTAATAACATACTGGAGTATCCTTGTTACAATAAATATAATGGTATATGTTTTATTGTCACTTTTGTCTTAAGAAATAATGTTTCTTAAAGAAATGTATCCAAAAATATAAACTTTGCTGTCATGTCCTGGCTATGCCCCTAGCCATCTCTGCGCTGGGCTGGGGCCATAGTCAAAACAGTACAGCAGGAGGTGCCTCTAGGCACCTCTATCCATTTTGGTCTCCCCAATTGGAGACAGGTGTAGATCACTGCCTCCAATTGGGGATCCTACTTATGTTCATGTTTGGCCACACCCGGTGTGGTCATTTTGGTTTTATGTCTGTACATACTGCCCCACGTCACTGGTTGCTGCTTTTGTTTTGTTTCTTTTGATTAAAACATGGATTTCAACTACTCTCATTTCTCTGCGCCTGTGTCCCACATCCACAACCGTGACATTTGCTTTGAGAAAGCCTGATGTCATCCTCCATTCACTACTGTCAATGAGCAATTACATTTGTGCTCAAAAGTTTGCATACCCTTGGAGAATTGGTAGTATATGTACCATTTTTAAAGAAAACATGAGTGAGCAGGTAAAAAACATTTATTTTATTTCTTAAGGGATTCATATTCAACTGTAGGTTATAACAGAATGGCACAATCATAAAACAAAACATGGCAATAAAGAAAAAAATGAAATGACCCCTGTTCAAAAGTCTGCATACCCTTAGTTCTTAATGCTGTGTATTGCCCCCTTTAGCATCAATGATAGCGTGCAATCTTTTGTAATAGTTGTCTATGAGGCCCCGAATTCTTGCAGGCGGTATAGTATAGCTGCCCATTCGTCTTGGCAAAATGCCTCAAGGTCATGAAAAGTCTTTGGTCGTCTTGCATGAACCGCACGTTTGAGATCTCCCCAGTGTGCCTCGATTATATTAAGGTCAGGAGACTATGATGGCCACTCCAGGACCTTCACCTTTTTTGACACTAATTGCAATTTAAAAAGCCACAGGTGTGGGAAATTAACCTTTAATTGCCATTTTAAACTGTGTGTGTCACCTTTTGTTTCTGTAACAAGGCCAAACATTCAAGGGTATGTCAACTTTTGATCAGGGCCATTTGGGTGATTTCTGTTATCATTATGATTTAAAAAGGAGCCAAACAACTATGTGATAATAAATGGCTTCATATGATCACTATCCTTAAATAAAAGAAAATGTTTTTGCATGATCAGTCACATTCTCAAAATCAGTGCCAAAATTGCACAATTTCTGCCAGGGTATGCAAACTTATGAGCACAATTGTATAACCACTAACCCTAGCTAGATGCAGGACTCTGAATGAACCAAATGCAGCTGTGCAAGTCAACAACATATCGTTATCTAGTCGGTTGCGCTGCGGGGTTAGATTAGGGTTGCCACCTTCAATGTGGAAAAATAAGGGACACCTTGCCATCGGCCCTAAACTGTTGTTTGCTCCTTGGGGTTTAAGGCCAGGTGTTTTGTAAAAGTTTGTGACAACTGCTGATGTAAAAAGGGCTTTATAAATAAATTTGATTGATTGATTGATTGATTGATTGATTGATTGGGACACAATTGAAGCAGGGTCTGGGGGTCCTCCCCAATGAGAGTGTCGGATGCTTCATTTCCTGCATTCTGGTGAATTTTTATGCACCAATTTGTTCTTTTATGCATCATTTTCAAAGTCCTCTGCTACTGTGAACATGAATGTAATGGAAATAGAGTAAATAAGAGTAAAGAACAGTTGCATCAATTATATTATGGATTAAAACATCAGATCATAAACATGGGCAAGATGTTTGGTCTTTCAAAATAAACTATTTGGTATATTTGGAAGAAGCAAGAACCCACTCTCCAGGAAGGATGAAGTAGCCTAGTTTAGCCTGTTGCTGCTCCCATGCTCTGGAATAGTCTCCCATCCCACATTAAGACCCGTTCCACCATTGACAATTTTAAATCAAATTTAAAGACGCATCCTTTTTCTCTTGCTTTTAGTTCAGTCTGACGTTGTCCCTTGATTTTTGTCAAGTCCACTCTTTACTTATTTTTAACGTCCTCTTACTGTGTTTTAATCTGTTGTTGGTTTTATTCGATTTCTCTTCACTTCTTATTGTATTACTTTGATTTGATTTTACATACTTTTAGTTGTCTTGAGTGTTTTCCATTGTAGTCTTGCCCTCTATGTATTATATGTACTATTGTATTATATTATGTATTGTTGACTTTTATGTATTATTCCTTTAATCATGTATACAGACCCGGTGGCACAGGGGCATTGCCTCCCAGCAAGAATTTTTGACCCCCAAAAATAGTTTGGGTAAGATGCTTCCCAATACTTTACTTCACTAATTACTGTTGGGAATGTAGGCTAGCTCTCTTGCCTTCATCTGCAAATGCGATCGAAGATGTTCTTTAAGTAATGTGATCACTAAGCTACAAAGAATGTGTAACTACTGCAGTTACTAAAGCTTTCAAATTTGATTGACAACTGTGTATTTTGCTAGTATATAGCCTCAACAAGCCATGCAATCAAAGATTATTTGCTTTCCGTCCGTCGTGCTTTAGCTACTATTCTATGTTGATAAGTAGGACAAATGTGCTCGTCCATGGCAATCAAAAGCCTGTCCAAAACGTTTGTTCTAGCACCTGCACGTATACCTGTTTTGAGGCAGATGTTAATCCATCTGCCACGACTTTAAAGCACTTTGGGTCAACTCCAGTTGTTTTTAAATGTGCTATATAAATAAGTGACTTGACTTTCCACCAAGTGGGACATTGGTTAAATTTCTCTCACACAAACACACACGGCTCGTGCGTGCGGAGGGTCTTACCTTCTGCTTACGGAACTGTCAACTTGTTTATCTGGGAGAACCGCACTGCTGATGTTACGGTGCGTCTGAGTCTCCGTAACCAGGGCAACGATGACGTTCAGTGACAGACAACTCGCCTGTGATTCTGATTAAATACTTCTCCGCTTTGTTTCATGAAACTCTTTTGGTTTTTATATTTTTTCCTGTCAATCCAAGCTTAAAGTAGGGTGTGCATGAAACAAATCGCGTCCCATACTGATTCTGTAAGGGACAGTGCATTTTATTTTTCAATACGGGACGATACCGTATTATACGGGACGCGTGGCAACCCTAGGTTAGATACCTTCACTACTTTAGTTAAGCTACAGTAGCCTACTAGCTGGCTAGCTAGCCAACCAGATGTAGGCTGGCATAACTAACTGTGCTTAAGTTAGTTGCCTGAAGTCGAAAACACGTTCGGCATTGTATTACACATTGGTGATGCAGTCAAATATTGTTATACAAATAAACGTTATACTCACATTTCAGGAAAAACGTGTCCTAGCTACATAGTCTGTGGACTCCAATCTACCAGGCTCCAGTCGGGATATTCCAGAAGTCTTACCAAGCGAGCCCTCTGACTGAAACCACGCACACGACAACTTGTCGACCGAAGGAAAATGTGTCTCAAAAATGGGTAAATATAAAATTCTGATCCGTAAATAAACTTAAGATTTGTAAATGTAAGTCAACACTTGTAAATGTTAAGCAACAGTTGTAAATGTTTTACAGATTTGTGTTTTATTTGTGAAATATGTTTTTACATATAGGGTTAAACATGTTTACATATTTACAGATAATGTTTTCATTTACAAACTATTTTTTCACATTTACAAATCCTATTTTTATTTGTGAGTTGTGATGAATATACACACAGATTTTCTAGATATATTTACGAATATTGAGACACATCTAACTCCATAATACAAGCCTGGTTCATGTGGCCACAGGTGGTCTGGAATATTTTGTTAGCACAACCTGATATAAAATAGATAGAACAATTATATATAACTCATGTAATCACTTCTATGAACCAATTAGGTGTTGATTGGGTCTTATCTCTACTCAGGCCCTTTCTCATACTGTTATTCCCATGGTCTGTACAATGAGTGTAGGATACTTGAATCTCATTGGGAGGACAGATTAACGACTTGTAGCCCGTCCTTGACTCTTGTCTAGAGGACCCACGGTGTCACTTGATTTCTTCCAGAGCTCAGAAATCAAAGAGTCATTGACATCCGAGAATATGTTGTGAAAGGATGGAACTGCATAAAGATAGAGATGTGAGTCCGAGACGGACAGTTGCTCCGCGGACAAGCTCAGCCTTGTTACATTGTTATACAGTCTATTTTGAACTCACAGGCTCCAGTGTCTAAAAGATATCTTTAAGTGATATAGCTACCACAGTGGTGGCATATGGAAATTAATGCTTGCTTTGTACACCGATCAGCCATAACATTATGACCACTGACAGGTGATGTGAATAACACTGATAATCTCGTTGTCATGGCACCTGTCAGTGGGTGGGATATATTAGGCAGCATGTGAACATTCTGTCCTCAGAGTTGATGTGTTAGAAGCAGGAAAAATGGGCAAGCGTAAGGATCTGAGCGACTTTGACAAGGGCCAAATTGTGATGGCTAGAATACTGGGTCATAGCATCTCCAAAACTGCAGCCCTTGTCAGTACCTTATCAAAAGTGGTCCAAGGAAGGAAAAGCGGTGAACCGGCGACAGGGTCATGGGCGACCAAGGCTCATTGATGCACGTGGGGAGCGAAGGCTGGCCCATGTGGTCCGATCCAACAGACGAGCTACTGTAGCTCAAATTACTGAAAACGTTAATGCTGGTACTGATAGAAAGGTGTCAGAACACAGAGTACATCGCAGTTTGTTGCATATGGGGCTGCGTAGCCCCAGACCAGTCAGGATGCCCATGCTGACCCCTGTCCACTGCCGAAAGCATCTACAATGGGCACGTGACCATAAGAACTAGACCACGGAAAACAATGGATGAAGGTGGCCTTGTCTGATGAATCACGTTTCCTTTTACATCACGTGGATGCTGGGTGCGTGTGCGTCGCTTACCAGGAGAACACCAGGATGCACAATGGGAAGGAGGCTGATCGGTGTATGTCATGAATACACAGGGACAGGTTGCGGATCCAATTGCAGAACACTCTTAGATTTATTAACCCATTCCAAAAAACAAAGTCAAAGGCCAGGCAGAGAGAGGCGGTGCACGGTAAGGCAAAAACTAATGAAAGCAAATGTACAAGGGCTAGGGTAAGAGAGGTGGTCAAAAACATGGAACAGGCTTAAGGTTTGGTACACGTAGTTCGCAAACAACATGGAATATCAAAACAGGCTTAGTATGCTGCATGAAGCAAACAATACCTCACAAATAAACTGAGTGCTGAATGGAACTAGGCTAAACAGATAATGTAATTACAAAAAGGTGTGGAGAAAAACAGTTAAAAACAATGGTGCCGTAAATCCTAAATGAGGATCGAGCATAGCTATATACTGTAAATGAAAGTAAAGAAATACACACTACCAGAAAAACCAAACAAAGAAAAAACAAGAAACCTCATATTATGTGCCCGACTGGTGCATCGGAGACCAACGGTTTGGCCAGGGCGTTGGTGGGATTGGAGCTGAGAAGGCAGAGTTCTTGTATGGTGTCCGTGTTCGTTTGCCAATCTTAATCTTTTCTTTTTATTGGCCAGTCTGAGATATGGCTTTATCTTTGCAACTCTGCCTAGAAGGCCAGCATCCCAAAGTTGCCTGTTCACTGTGCATGTTGAAACTGGTGTTTCTATTTAATGTTCAGTTGAGGAACTGTGAGACATCTGTTTCTCAAACCAGACACTCTAATGTATTTGTCTTCTTGCTCAGTTGTGCACCGGGGCCTCCCACTCCTCTTTCTATTCTGGTTAGAATGAGTTTGCCCTGTTCTGTGAAGGGAGTACTACACATTGTTGTACAACCCCGTTTCCAAAAAACGTGGGACACTGCATAAAGTGTAAAGAAAAGCAGAATGCAATGATGTGCAAATAATTTAAACCTTATATTCAATAGAAAATAAAAAAAATTAAGGGAGAACTTAAATCACACATCGAGTCTCGAACAAAATATATTAAAGATCAAATTGCAAAATGCAATTTGTTGAGAACAAAAAGATGGAACAACGGTCAATGGAAACCAAAATCACCAACCGATTGAGGGCTGGATCCAACTCGTGTGAATTTCATCAAGGCAACTCATAATGTAACTCAGTGGTGTGTATGGCCCCCATGTGCCTGTACACACTCTCGACAACGTCTGGGCATGCTCCTGATGAGACGGCAGATGGTGTCCTGGGAGATCTCCTCCGAGACCTGGATCAGGGCATCAGTGAGCTTCTGGACAGTCTGTGGTGCTACTTGGCGGCGTCAGATGCACAATACATAACGTCCCAGAGGTTCTCAATTGGATTCAGGTCTGGGGAACTTGAGGGCCAGTCAATGCCTTCGTCACCCAGGAACTGCCTACACACTCTGGCCAAATGAGGTCGGGCGTTGTCCTGCACCAGGAGGAACCCAAGGCCTACTGCACCAGCATAAGCCCTGATGATGGCTCTGAGGATCTCATCTCGGGACCTAACAGCAGTCAGGGTACCGTTGGTGAGCACATGGAGGTCTGTGCGACCTCCAAGGATATGCCTCCCCACTGCCAAACCAGTAATTTTGGATAATGTTGCAGGCAGCATAATGTTCACCACGGCAGCTCCAGACCCTTTCAGGTCTGTCACACGTGCTCAGAGTGAACCTGCTCATCTGTGAAGAGAACGGGGCACGAATGGCGGACCTGCCAATTCTAGTGTTCTCTGACGAATGCCAATCAAGCTGCACAGTGCTGGGCTGTGAGCACAGGTCCCACTAGAGGACATCAGGCCCTCATGCCTCCCTCATGGGGTCTGTTTCTGACAGTTTGGTCAGAAACATGGACACCAGTAGACCACTGGAGGTCATTTTGTAGGATCTGGCAGTGCTCCTCTTGTTCCTCCTCGTACAAAGGAGCAGATATTGGTCCTGCTGCTGGGTTGATGCTCTTCTATGGACCTGTCCAGCTCTCCTTGTGTAATGGGCCGTCTCCTGGTATCTCCTCCATGTTCTTGAGACTGTACTGGGAGACACAGCAATCCTTGCGACGGCACCTATGGATGTGCCATCCTGGAGGACCTGGACTTCCTGTGCAACCTGAATGGGCTGCAGGTACCGCCTCAAGCTGCCAGTAGTGACGAGGACAATAGCAAAACCCAAAACTAGAAAATAATCAGTCAGGAAGGTTAAGGACAGAGCAATTGTCTGTGGGCACCACTTGCAAAACCATTCCCTTTTTTGGGGTTGTCTTGCGGTTGCCTCTCCAGTTCATCTGTTGTCACTTTCATTTGCACCAAAACAGATGACTTTGATTCACAATCGCTTATGCTTCCTAACTGGACAGATTGATATCCCTGACATTTAATGGGCTTGATGGCATACTGTGATAATTAAGTGTTCCCATATTTTTTTTTGAGCAGTGTAGAACAAAGACAACAAATCAAATCTTGAGTCACTTTATTTTTTCTTGAAAAATATATGCCCACTTTGAATTTGATGCTAGCAACACATTTCAAAATAGTTGGGTCAGAGGCAACAAGAGACTGGAATAGTTGTGTAATGCTAAAAAACTAATCCTGGTGGAATACCACACAACGAATCAGGTCAATTGGCAACAGGTATTGGGTATTAAAAGATCATTCCAGAGAGGCTGTGTTTGTCAGAAGTGAGGATGGGGAGGGGTTCACCACTCTGTGAAAGACTGCGGGGGCAAATAGTGCAAGAATTTAAGAACAACGTTTCTCAACGTAAAATTGCAATGAGTTTGGGGTTCTCAACATCTAAAATACATAATATTATTAAAAGATTCAGAAAATTCGTAGAAATCTCTGTATGCAAGGGACAAGGCCGAAAACCAATATTGAATGGCCGTGATCTTTGGGCTCTCAGACAGCACTGCATTAAAAACAGAAATGATTCTGCAGTGGAAATCACTACATGGGCTCAAGAACACTTCTGAAACACCCAATTGTCTAAAATGTCTTTGTATCCTGTAGCATTAAGATAACACTTCATTTGAACTCAGGGGCCTAAATCAAACCCTGAAACACAGCCCCAGACAATTATCCCTCCTCCACCAAACTTTACAGTAAGCACTATGAATTCTAGTAGGTAGCGTTCTCCTGGCATCTGCCACATCCAGTTTCGTCCTTCAGACTGCCAGAAAGTGATGGATGATCACTCAAGAGAACAAAGCTTGTCCATGTAAACAGGAGTATTAGCATTAGTATTCTGAGGCAAGTGTTTTTTGTAGCAAAACATGTCTTTTTAATCTATTCATTATATTACATGTACATATAAGAAATTTAGTAGCAAGTGCTCAAATCCGGAGGAAATTACAGTGGTGCAGGTTATATTTTAAGTAATAATTGGAATACGTAATCACAGTTATTAAAAATATGTTGGTAGCTTACAACCCTGATCCAAAAAAGTTGGGACGCTGAAATTTCAGGGAAGCAAGGCCTTCCCTGAAAAAGACATCATCTGGATGGCAGCATACAGCATGTTGCTCCAATACCAGCAGATATTGTTCAGCATTAATGGTGCCTTCACAGATGTTCAAGCCACCCATGCCATGTGCACTAATGCACCCCTACACCATCAATTTAAAATTTTGATTTGTCAGACCGCAGAACAGTTTTCCACTTTGCCTCAAACCATCTTAAATGAGCTTGAGCCCAGAGAAGGCCGTGGCAGTTCTGGATCTTGTTTATATCTAGTTTCTTCTTTGCATGGTAGAGATTTAACTTGCATTTGTGGAGGCAACGATGTACTGTGTTCACAGAAAGTGGTTTTCAGAAGTGTTCCTGAACTCAAGCAATGATTTCCACAACAGAATCATGTCTGCTTTTAATGCAGTGCCGCCTGAGGGCCCGAAGATCACAGCCATCCAATATTGCTTTTGGCCTTGTATACAGAGATTTCTCAGGATTCTCTGAATCTTTTAATGATATTATGTACCATAGACGATGAGATCCCAAAACTCTTTGCAATTTTACATTGTGAAACGTTATTCTTGAATTCTTGCACTTTTGGCACCCGCAATCTTTCACAGAGTGGTGAACCCCTCCCCATCCTCACTTCTGACAGACCCATCCTCTCTGGAATGATCTTTTAATACCCAATCATGTTACTGACCTGTTGCCAATTGACCTAATGTCACGTTTCCGACAAAGCAGGACACAAAGCGCGGACTTGAAGAGCAACAAAAGTGTTTAATGAAGAAATTAAGGCAGGTAAAAAACAAGAAAATGGCAGGCAGGCAAAAACACAGACTGGTGGCAGGTACATACACAAAAACCTCAATGACTCAACAAAGGGCTAACAGAAGAGGGCAAACTAAATAGGGTGCTAACGAGGACTAAACAACAAACAGGTGAAAACAATCTGAACAAAAAGGACACGCTACATTAAAGAACAACAGCAAAAACTAAACAGAACCTTACACCTAATTAGTTGTGTGAATTCAACAAGGTTTCATTTTTTTTTTGCATTACACAACTTTTCCAGTTTTTTGTTGCCCCGTCCTAACTTTTTTGAAACGTTTTGCTGGCATCAAATTCAAAGTGGGCATATATTTTTCAAGAAACAATAACATTTCTCAGTTTCAGCATTTGATATGTTGTCTAGGTTTAAATGATTTGCGCATCATTGCATTCTGTTTTTATTAACATTTTACACAGTCCCAACTATTTTGGAAACAGGGTTGTACATTTTACGCAGCATCCCAACTTTTTTGGAAACAGGGTTGTATATTTAATATATAAAAACTAAGAAAGGTATATTATTGATGAAGACCTACCTCACATAAGTAAAACATGTTCATGTTGTAAAGAAAACCGATTCCATTTTCTACTTGTGACTATGAATGTGGAAAAGGGAGATATAAAAACAAATCATAATATTTAAACCACTTTAGAACTTCAATAAATTAACTATTTATTTGAATGCCACCTTTTTCTTCCTCATCACCATGAACCATGTGGTTCGTATGTCCTTTGTTTTCATCCCATATATAATTGGATTAACTACGGGCAGGACTAAGTAAATCATCATGCCACACAGTTTCTGTGCATTAGGGGATATGTTCTCAAAGCGATATGACAATATCACAAATGTGCCAATAAATTCAAACAAGATAAATGTTACTATTTGAGCTACACAGGTGTTGACAGCCTTTCTCCTGGTGTCAGACTGCCGATTACTTACGCATATTATAATAATTTTTATATAGGAAAATAGCTGAATACCCACACTGATAATCTGCATAACAGCTGTCATTGCCAAGCCATAAATGTTGTTAACTGTGAGATCTTCTCCACATGACAGGCGAAGCAGAGAGGGGTTGTCACAAAATACATTTTGTATGTAAGTCTTACACTGCTTAACTCTTAATTGAAGAGCAAACAGGGTCAGTATCAAAGCCAGGTCCAAGCCCCAAGCAACTGATATAATAACACACAATGTAAAAGGTGTCATGATTGAGGAATATTGAAGTGGTTTGCAAATGGCAAGATATCTATCAACTGACATTGCTGCAAGTATGAAAAGTACACCACCCCCATACATGTGACATAGAAAGGCCTGAAAAACACATGTTGGGTAGTACACAGAGTGGGTCTGTGTCACGATATCTGCCAACACCCTGGGTAGTATACTGCTGATTCCTATCAGGTCATTCAGGGGGAGACTGAAGAGGATGTAAAACATGGGCTTGTGGAGAAGCTGTTGTGTGATGATCACCAGCATGATGGTCAGGTTACAGAAGACAGAGAACAAGTAGAGTAGGAGACCAAGGATGAACACAACGTAGTTCACTGGGGTAGGGATGTCAAAACTGGCAATCTGCAAGTGGTAACTGAATGTCTGATTAAGAGTCTGGCCTGTCATAATAAAATGTCCAGACCTAAAAAAGAAAACAAGCAAATTTTACAACACATTTTATGTACACAATGTATTTGGGTAACAGTATATGAATCATTATGCAACTCACACAGTAATAACTGTAGTTACAAAATTGCCAGTTATAGGCTGTCTTAACACATCATTCCCAACCGCGTTTAGATTAAACAATGGCATAATTTACATCGCTTTTTTTTGGCCAAATCCTCTTTGTATTTTATAGATCCATAAATGTATTCCATCTTCCCTTGAATTAGTGAACTGTCATGTACATGGTAAAAAAACAATGCATCTTTCTGACTTCTACCACTCAACTAGTGACACCAACATAAACACTTGAAGAAGGGCATCAGTCATATGTAAACAAATCTAAGACATTCTTTTAAAAAAAGTTTATTCTTGTTTGTAAAAATTCTACATTTGTATTTTATTTAGAAAAAGCAATTACAGGCCTAATTATATCAAGGTTGTATTTCTTTGTGATAATGAATACTCACAAGTTTTGATTAACTTTGCACGTTCCAATTACTAACCCAACTTTATTGGTTTTACTGTCATTACAGTGTAAGTTAAATAGGAAATGTATTGAAAGTATAGGGAGCTTTACTTGTTACAGGACCCAGCAACATAGTTGACCAACCTTCTTTTCACCACCACACCATTTGTTACCACTGATGTTTAAAAGAAAACAAGCTTTTTTTCAAACAAGCTTACCGAAGGCTAAAAATCTGGGAGAAATAATTCCTTAAGTTCTTGCACCGTAGTGTTATTTAAAGGAGAATGATTTATGTGTCACAAATCCCACTTGACACTGATGTAACTAACTGTAATGTGTTTGCATTGATTGCGCAATGATGCAATTATTAGTAATTACTGTATCTAAATGCATCATAATTTTTGGAACATAACATACAATGTTGGCTATGTGATCTAGGAACACATTCTGTACATGAAAGACAGTGCACAATGATATTTCATTAACACAATATACAATTATCTGCATTGTTTAAGCCTAAATACCCTATTTAGAGGCTTCACTGTAAAATATCAACATGAATGCGCTAATTAAATCTTTTTCAAAACTGCTAAAACAAAGTTCTGATTGTCTGTATGTGTGAGTGTAATTAATGAGTCAGAGAGAAGAGTTGTAGGTTCCAGACGCGGAGCGCTTGAAGTGTTCATTTGGCAGCTGAGAATTCCAAGCAGGGCAAGGCAGAAAGCAGAGTCAAACAGGCAGGCAAGGGGTCAAAACCGGTACGTCAAAAAACGAGAGGCAAACAATACAAAATCACAAGGCTAGAGCCAAGTCGAGAAATACCAAAGCTAAGGTCAAAACACTGAATACTGTATCTAAACACTAGGGAATCTATGGGGCATGCTAAACAAACAGCGGAAGTATGTTGGCGAAAGTCCATCCATACCTCACAAAGGAGCTACAAAACAGAACTGTACATCATAGGAACTAAATAAGAACAGTTGAAAGGAAACACAGGTGAAACTCACTAATACAGGGGAAAAGGTTTGCTGGCATTCTATTTCGATGCCAGCAAACCATTGACACGTTACTGGTTCTCATCCCGGATCTCTCCGCTTGGCTAATGCCATGGGTTGTGTTGTGGAAATTTACTGAGGTGATGTACTGATTTATTGGACCATTGTATAGGAGAGTGAAAAATCACTATTTATGTAGTGTGTTGATAGTAAAGTACAGTTTTTAGACAGATGTCCTGACCTAATCAAAGGATATTCAAGGTTACTCAGAGATCAGAGATTTCACTTGTAACCTTGCCTCTGTACCTACTTCCAAAGAGTACTACTGGAATGGACTTTTAATTTCCATCACAGTTGTTTCTAAGTTTATACTTCAAATTCAATTCTCATCGTCACTTGCTGTTGCCTGATGATTCCTGCTGTCATCGAACAGCCCCCCTGGTCGTCCCGGTCCTTGTTCACTTGGCGGTGTGGCTGATCTGGATTCTGCATAAATACTCTGGACATAGCCTGTCTTCATGTATTGACATGTTGTTAATCTGACCATGCTAACCATTGATGTGGCCCAAAAGGGTACCTGACTGGATATACAAGCCTGGTTCATGTTGCTCCAGCGAGGCCCCAGGTGGTGGCATATGGGAATGAGTGCTTGCTTTTTTATGAGCCCGACTGGCTTGTCGGGGACCAACGGGTTGACCAAGGGTCAATCAGCAGCTGAGTTGGTTATTCCCATACGAGAAGGCAAGTTGGTCTTCCTCCAGCAAGGCCCCAGGTAGTGATGTATGTGAATGGTCTGTATGCACCCAACTGGAGTGTCAGGGACTGACAGGTATACATATGAGCTTGCATGTGTGACTATGTGTTTGGGGGTTAGGCGAGTGGGTGTTATGAGAATATGGGCATGAAAAGTAATGAAATTAAGCTTGACATAACACATGATAGTACTAAGTGAAACTGAACAAAGAACAATAGGCAGGACATGTGATTCCCATTACTGATGGGCACCGTAAATCCTGTCCATACATTTTGTCCATACATCTTGTATAGAGCTAGGAACTCTAAGACTCTGTATAGGCAGTGAGTTACCCCAGCGAAGAACCTGCAAAGGTGTTGTGATGCAAGTATCCAATAAATGATATACCATTATGTTTTTTTTTGTTTGAACCAATATAATGGGGTTTTGTCAGTGAATTGCTAAAACCCCAGTAACAAAAAGAAAAAAATGAAAAAAATTGAGAAATGAAAATACAAGTAGCCTTTGCTGTCTGAAATCCTCATGTCCTGTTGAATGGCTCCTGGCTAGCGCAGTCATGGATGTTGGAGCCTAATTGTGTTGGATGCCCCCTCCATTTCTGCAACCATTGTAGTTGTTACATGTGGAAACTGCAGTGCTTTCAAGCCTTACTAACACTGCTGTTTCCCCTCTGTGATATTGTCAGCCATTCCGGGGTGCCCTTATATGACTGTACCCTCCTATGTCTCCAATTTCAAGTGTCCCTCTTCCTTTGAGTCAGTCTAAATGGTTACCTCTCCTTATAGCTTAGCTCCTGCCGCTGCCATGACTGCTGGTAATGGGCCAGACGTGTGCCCAATACTCTCCCCTGCCCAATACTCTTTCTCTGAGCCCAAGTCATTCTCTCATAGGTCTTTGGCCTTGGAATGATCCAGGCCACAGGTGCGAGGTACCCCGTCATTGGACAAGGCATATCAGTCTTGTAGGACTAAGGACTCATACTTTGTGGAAAACTAACTGAAATTATCTAGCATACGTCTGCCTCCCCAGTTTTTTACTTTGATAAACTCCCACCCCTCTTTTCATTTAACAGAGATGTGTTCAAAAGCTAAACATTGTTATCAATGCTACCTAGGCTAATCCAATTAAAACAAATTAAAATCATGTATGTAGGATGTGACTTCTATATTATTCAAAATCTTTTCCAACTGGTTAAAATCTGTTTTGTCCCACCATTTTATTTTAATTAATCCCATAACCATATAACCTTCACTCAAAACTTCCACTCTGAGCTTTGATTTTAAATTATAAGTATTTAAATTGTTTGACCCAAGCTTGGTCATTTTGGAACAAATAAAAATACATAAAACTTTGTAAAGGAAAGTATTAACATCTGCTGAAGTAATCACCTTACCATGCTTTGTACTTCATCCTATCACCCAAACAGATTCCTCACAAGTGCTTCAGTTTGTCATAGACTCCTCATTCTTCTATATTTCCATAAACAAAGTTCTTCTCCCCTTTCCTCACTGTATCTCAGTGGAAGAGAGAAATAAATTGTTTTTACTACTCCTAGATCTAAGTATATTTTCTATAAATCTAACGTAACTGCATTTGTGAGGATGTTATGCTGAACTGATGTAACATTACAGTAATGGTAAGGTGATTCCTATGTGTTAATTCTATTCATATGACCTTGATTTAACAAAGTTTAACTATCAATTGTGGTGAAAATACACAGTTACAAATAATAATATTGTATTGACACTCTGATCACTAAAATCGATATTGTGACTACACAGAGGTGTGCACTCACATCAGATCATGTTAACCAATTACTGTGTATGTATGGAGAACCAAACCTGCCAGAATTAAAAATAAATGAATAAATAAATGTATCAATAAATATATTTATACATAAAAATACAATAATAAATGTATTAATCAATATTATTTCCTTATTTATTTAATCCCTTGATCATTCATTTCTGTATTTATTTATCTTTATATTCATTTCCATTCTCTAATATTTCTGTATTTATTTATTTCCATATTCTTTTATTTCTGTATTTATTTTTTCCATATTCTTTTATTTCTGTATTCATTTATTTCCGTATTCTTTTATTTATGTATTAATTTATTTATGTATTTCCTTGTCCTTCTGCTAATGAGGGGGCGGGACTTTAACAGTCAAGCCCAGAACGGCAGAGAGAATCCAAATGTGAAGATGGTGAGTGCTGTTTTAGATCCTTGGCGCGTCCCCATGTTGCCAATCACTATTCCTAGTTCATGCACATGCATCGTTTGTGCATAAGTGACATAAATAAGGTATTGAAGAACCCAATGTTTTCACCAAGTGAATAGGCTACGAGAATGGTGCCTCTTTGCGGGTCTGTCCCAGGAGTGCCAGTTTATAGGACCAGACTCTTAATTTAAGCGATTGTATTTTCCCAAAACTCCTCTCGGTTCGGACCTATGCACTGGCATTGAAATCAATTTGTTATCCCAAACAGAACACCCATGAGTGAGCCGCAAAGACATGTCGTTTTTGTAGCCTATTCACTTGGAGAAAAGGAACTTGGCTTTTTACAAAAACTCCTCTGGGTTTTTCTATAGACTAACTGGCATACATTTATGCATCGTGACCCACATTCACTTAAGTTATTTTAATTTCTCTTTTATGTATTTATAATTATATGAAGTTGCTTGAGGTTTCGCTAAGAATGTACTTTTCATAATTGTACACTCCTAAAGTCTTTGTGCTGACTGGTTAAACTGTCCTGAAGGTCAGTCCTTAATATTCAATTCAGAAGTTCTAAGTAATTTCAAATTTAGTGGTTATTTTTTATTACGGGTAGCTAATGGGGATTAGCTAAAGATTGGGCGCCTTACTATTATAAATTGCTCTGGCATGTCTAATAATGACTTTATTCTAAAATGTAAAACTAAGCTTGGTTAGTTTGCATAGTTTGCAAGCTATAGGTCTGCGTTTTTAAAGTGATAGTTCGTCCAAAATTCTTATTTTTCTGAAAGTCCACTCACCAAAAGATAATCCTGAAGACACAGAGTCATTTTTTAAACAATACATTATTCAGCTCTGTCCCAGACTGTAATTAGTGTTATTAGCGTTGTCCAAATTCATGAATGGAAATGGTTCGTACTCCTACCGCAAAACTGCATTGCAAGCGGGGAAACTACTCCAAAACACTTCAAACTACATTCAGTAATCTGTCGTGGTAGTATCGATTTTTTTAAACTGTACACTGACGACACAGCCGGCGGAATTGGCTGAATTCAAACTGGCACTAGCGAACTATTTCCTATAGCCACCATACACAGCTTCTGTTCTTCGGCAGTGATGTCATCGAGGTGAGCATGAACTTTAACCTGAACAAGCTATGTGAAGATAGGTTGCTTTGCCTAAATGGCCCATCTTCATCTGGACATCAGAATAATTTTTGTAATTGTGGAAAATGCTGTTGTAATAAGATAGTTACAAGGGATGTGTCAGAGGAGACTTGAGGTTACACTCGTTGCTATATCTGTAAGGTCTGTTCACAGTTTCATCTCTCAAACCCATCGATCCCAAGATCGTCCAGATCCCAGTCACAATGAATGCAGCACTCCTCCCTGCTCCCAATCACCTAAATACTAAGCCCGTTCAAGAGTTTGTGATAGCTTTCTAACATTCTTTGATCCCAGCATGCCTTCTGTGTTTACGATTTAGCTTATCCTAGTCTGTATTATTGCTATATTTTTTGCTATATTTTTACTTTATATATTTCTTAATTCTTACTAGGTAGATGTCGTGTGCCATGTCACAAGAATTTCATTGTGCAGGATGAAGCTGTGTTATTCAGTGCATTTGATAAATAAACTTTGAACTTCTGGATTTTCTTTGGATCGACATCAGCCTGTTCATATCTTGACCACGCTGTATGCCTGCTGTGGGGGTTTTTAGTTTGAAATTAAATTTTGTAATTGGGACAATACCTCTGCCTCTCCCGACTCGTATTGTGGGAGAAACAATGGAGCAACTTTGCCAACGAGACGTACAAAGTTGGAAAGAAAAAATGTACAGAGCATTGTGACCCACGTTCACTTAGAAGAGGACTAAAAGCGAATGCAATTCCATCAAGTTACCCAGTTCAACTCGTGCGGACAAGACAGATTGTAAGATTGATATGTTATAATACACAAAGTATACATTGCTTCCGGATATTCTGGGCAAGGGTTGGGGTTTAACGGGTTCACAATCGCCCCTTTTAGCTGCTGTCCAAGCTTCTATTTGGTCAATTCGTCATCTGTGTTTTATGGTTAGAGTAAGACTCTATCCCCCGAAAAAAAAAATCCTACTCGTATTCAGAGTTAGACATAATATATAGCCTATGTATTTTCCTTTCTCTTTCAAGCAAATAAAGTTTGACTGTCCGAGGTGAATGTCAAAGATGAAATAGGTAACTTGCTTTCTGGCTAGCTGACCGGTAAACACAGGAAGTACCAGTTTATTTTGAAGTGAGAATTATATCGTGAAAATTTTGAGGAATACAACATTGTCATGTTCTTTGAGGTATGTCTTGGGCAGATGAGGGAGAATACAGTGTGCTTGTTCAGCAGATGTATAACATGGACAAAAAGATGCATTTCAAATATTTATTGTTTATGTAAACTCCTCTCCCTGCCATCCAACCAGTCATTGTGCGGCTCAGTGGTTCACGTACGCATAGCTACGAGCTTTTAGATTTTTGAGCTGGTGCACGTAGCCTATGCGGCCTGGCTGTGTGGGCCTGTGCAGCTCTCTGTGGTGTCCACGGACCCTACGCAGACGCGTTTGACAGTGATGTATAAATCAAGCCTAAGACAGCACAAAGTTTTCGGACCAGACTGGCTGGCCTGGAAGTCTCTTAGGCTAAACCCAGAGGGCTAATTAAACTCATACCCACAGGGACAGGAATGATGCAATGGAGAGGAACATCAGTGGATGACAAAATAATTAGATTTATTGTGTAAAAAACTGATTAAAAAAAAGGAAGTAACTCTTCAAAATGTTGGTAATGTTTGCTTTTGAGGCTGATTGAATGCATTTCATTTGTTCTTAGTTTGTGATTGAATGCTTACTTTAACAAGTATGGTGGTGTAAATTATATGAACTTTAACACACCTGTTTATTGAAATGACCCTATAAAAGAAAGTGTAGTATACATTTTCTGACCAATTCAGTGAGTTTTTGAAGCATGGCCTATGGTGGGAAAAGTGGGTCCTCTATCCCTCAGGATCCTACAGTTTTTTCCAGGCATGAAAGGAGCTCTGCTGGGCTTTTGCCCTAAGGCCTTAATACAATAACATTGACCAGAGCTAAATATAATTAATAAAGTACTTCCCCATCCAATAAGGCTATCTCTCTTGGGTGCGATGATTAACCTCTCCCTACTGTCCATTCCCCAGTTCTACATGCCACTTTGATAAATAGGCCCTTTGGTCCCCACTACAATCTTATAGGTCGGAGTCCACATTTTGCCTTATCCCTTCTTGTTGGAATAGACATTTAATCAGTTTATTTTGGACATCCTAAGACATCATAAAATGAGGGAAAGTAACTTTGAAAAAATACAATGCTAACTGCTACAGTATGTGATTATATACTGTTCTGATGGATTATAAACACTTCTGATCTGCAGACTAAAATATAACCAATATGATGGATATAAAAATATATCAATTCCTGTCTTTTATGGAATTGCTCTGTAATGGAAATGGGTGACATCATCTATATGATTTGTTGTTAAACGTAACCTTACCAACTGCAACATGAACTTTGTTGCTTCAGAATATTGTTATCAACCTGCTTCATTAGTGGAAAGTGAAGGCTAATAGCTGAAAAGAGGTTTCTGAAGCCCCAATGGATTAATTACAACAAGAGACAGTTAATATGTCATCATATAATGAACTCTCTACAGGGCTCATTAATAAATGTTTTTGTAAGATAACAACAGTCTGTGTTGACTGATGTAGCTAGGCATGGCAGTGTTATGATTAATAAAGTAGCCGCAATAAACTTTTTTATGTGACGAATGTTACACATATTGAAAACGAGATAGGGCCTGTTTAGAGGATAAAAGTGAAAATCAGACATTTTCAAATCTTACACATCACATGTTACACAGAGCATTAAGTTTAAAACATCTATCAACTTATTTTAGATATCAATTATGTTTGCAAGTTATTTAAGTCTAGATAAAGAAGACTTTCTTGTCAGAATCCTTTCAGCATGTCAATAATATGGCATTACTTTAATTATTTATTATTATTTAATGAAATTGAATAATTGTATCGCTAAGAACTTATCTGTTTGCATTTAGGACCCAAACCACACAAATGTTTAATACCAATGTAGGAAAAAACATTGTTGATGTAATTACAACATGAACTTGTTGATATGATTACCACTTGAACAGGGTTGGCTCAGACACTCTCATCTAAGTTCATTTTAGGAGGCCTACAACCAAGGGCGTAGGAGCTGGGGGGGTTGGAAGGGTCCCCCTTTCTACTTTCTTAAAGTCAAACTGGAATTTTCACACTGAACGCTTGAGTCCTATCAACACCCGCAAGGCATCGGTACAGAAAGCATATTGAGTAGACAACATCGTTTGGGGTCACTATCCATTTGCTACAACCTTTCCAGACATAATGAGTATTGCAAGCATGCGTTGTGGAAACAATTCTCACCCCCAGTATTTTCAACCAGACTGCCTCTAAATGAAACTCTGTCATTTGCACTGGTCCTATTCGCACCTCATTGGTAAATAATGCCAACGCCTTTTTTTAACCAGAGCGTGTCTATATCTAACGTAGTCATGGACAAAGAGAATCAAACTAGAAGTGGATTCTAGAAGTGGAAAAACACATAGAACTACATATTAAATAGACATTTTGGTGAATACATTAACATTCCCACTTAGTTACATGTGTCCCCCCCATATCTGAGTCACTCCTACGCCCTTGCCTACAACCATGACTAGGATAATGTCCTTAACAGTCTGACAAGTTATTTAGCTAAATTTGATTATACCCATGCCTCTAACATCACAATACCACTGGCTTAGCCCATGATCTCCTTTGGCCTAGTGGCCTAAAGATTTGTCAAGATGTATCTCAGATTAGAGACAATCACTTCAAGCGGCGCTTCTGTTTACTGTCTGCGCACGTTTCCCCACTTATTCCAGCCGAACCACTGTGTACCTGCAAATTGATACATACACTGCTCCAAAAAATTAAGGGAACATGTAATCATCACTGTATAACATTAAGTAAATTAAACTTCAGGGATATTAATCCGTCCAGTTAAGAAGTCTCAAGAGCATGGAGGAGATACCAGGAGACGGGCCATTACACGAGGGAAGCTGGACAGGGCCGTAGAAGGGCATTAACCCAGCAGCAGGATCGGTATCTTCTCCTCTGTGCGAGGATGAACAGGAGGAGCACTGCCAGAGCCCCACAAAATGACCTCCAGAGAGCTACTGGTGTGCATGTTTCTGACCAAACTGTCAGAAACAGACTCCATGAGGGTGGCATGAGGGCCCAACATCCTTTAGTGGGACCTGTGCTCACAGCCTAGCACCGTGCAATTCGATTGGCATTCGCCAGAGAACACCTGTTGTAAAATGCTGTTGTAATAAGAAAGGTACAAGGGACGTGGGAGAGGAGACTTGAGGTTACACTCGTTGCTATATCTGTAAGGTCTGTTCACAGTTTCATCTCTCAAACCCATCGATCCCAAGATAGTCCAGATCCCAGTCACAATGAATGCAGCACTTCTCCCTGCTCCCAATCACCTAAATACTAAGCCCGTTCAAGAGTTTGTGATAGCTTTCTAACATTCTTTGATCCCAGCATGCCTTCTGTGTTTACGATTTAGCTTATCCTAGTCTGTATTATTGCTATATTTTTTGCTATATTTTTGCTTTATATATTTCTTAATTCTTACTAGGTAGATGTCGCGTGCCATGTCACAAGAATTTCATTGTGCAGGATGAAGCTGTGTTATTCGGTGCATTTGATAAATAAACTTTGAACTTCTGGATTTCCTTTGGATCGACTTCAGCCTGTTCATATCTTGACCACGCTGTATGCCTGCTGTGGGGGTTTTTAGTTTGAAATTAAATTTTGTAATTGGGAGGTCAGCCCAGCACCGTGCAATTCGATTGGCATTTGCCAGAGAACACCAGAATTGGCAGGTCGACATTTCTGTATTGTACATTTTTTATTCTAATATTTTGAGATAGTGGATTTTTTATTTCCATGAGCTGTAAGCCGTAATCATCAAGAATGAAAGAAAAAAGGATTGAAATGCTTCACTTTGTGTAATGAATCTAGAATATATGAAGGTGTCACTTTTTGATTTGAATTACGGAAAAAAATGAACCTTTCAACGATATTCACATTTTTTGAGATGCACCTGTAAATATTTTTATCCGGAAGCATATATATGCAGCTGTCTTTTGAATTTGTCATACACTACGTTTTATATAATACTATAATTGTTGTTGCTACTGCCAAGTGAACTTATACAAACAGGTGACAAATTAAATAAAACCAATATAAATTGTCACAGTAAGAAGTTGGGCCACCCCAATATGCCATAGAAGTTTCAATGCACTTAGATTCTACGAGTCTCTAGCGGAGCATTCAAACACCATTCTTCCAAAATAAATTCCATCATTTGGTGCTTTGATGATGGTGGTGAAGAGCGCTGTCTAAAACATTGGTCCAAAATCTCCGATAGGTCTTCAGTTCGGTTGAGATGTGGTGACTGCGAAGGCCATAGGATATGATTCACATTATTTTCATACTCCTTAAACAATTCAGTGGCCCCTCGTGACTTTTGGGTTTGGGGCATTGTCATCTTGAAACCTATCATTTCCATCAGGTTTAGAAATGATCACTCAGAATAACTTTGTAATGATTTCCAGCTACCCTTCCCTCTGAGGGGACAAGTGGATCCAAACCATTCCAGGAAAATGCCACAGCACAACAGAGCCTCATTTATTCAGATTCTTCCTTATATTTGTATCCTGTCTATAGGGTTCTACATGTCAGGTTTGGTAAAAGAAAAAGTTACATGCAATATTGAGTTTATAAGAAAACCAAGAAAACTATTCTCTTTGTGAAATATAAAGCATGATATGGATACACTGTAGAATAATAACAGTCTGTGTTGACTGATGTAGCCAGGCATGCCAGTGCTATGATTGACAAAGTAGCCACAATAAACTTTAGATGAAACACCACTGTAATTCTAGCTATCTATGAAAATAAACATTTGTATTCCTGTGTCCTAATGTTCATATAAATATTCAGAACAATAGATGAAATGTGCCTATGCTGGAGAAGTGTATATGTGCAGCTGCCTTTTGAATTTCTCACACACTGTTATGCCACATCTCTCCTGAATGAAAACAACTTAGAGAAGCAAGTCAAATGTCACCCAATTCCTGACCACATACTGACTATTCAATTGGGAAATATTTGTCAGAAAAAAGCAAAAAGCTGAACATTTAAAATGTTGTCTGACATCCTTGAGGTTAAGAGACCGATGAGAAACCATGCAGATAAGGCCTAACACAGCCCGAAGAGATCTCTCTGAATTTTCCTTTATCTTTGTTATGGATTGTATTAATCAACTCCTAAGGAAATCAATTTTGAGATCCACTTAATGTCCAACATATTGCTTAGGCTTTCATAATGGCCTTTTAATGGGTATGTGGCTATATGTTACCTGTTGAGGCACACATCCATTATGACAACCAGAACTGAAAAGGATTTAATTCCCAGATTACAATGATTTCCTGGCCCAAGAAATACACAGAACTGAACAACAGACCATTGCACACCTGTGGCAAGCATCTGCATCTCATAATGCTCTGGAGTAAGTTTCAAATTATCATACTGCTTTTTTCCCCAGCATTTCTTTATTTGAGAAAAATGGCATACATTCTATTCCATGTTGTCCCTGCTTCTTTGAATCCAGTTATCCAATGCAAGCAAAAAGAGTATTAAGGTAGGAAGTTACACAAAAACTCAGTCCAAAAATTGTTATACTGGCATTTGTTTTGCATTTTCATAATCAAATGAACAGGCTTTTTAAATCAGGTATTGAGACCCCCCCCCAAAAATGTGGTTTTAAAATTCAACTCATAGTATTATTAATATTTGCATTATATTTGTTATTTGCTTCGAAATCACACATGTACACAATTCCATGACAAATCAGCTGGTCGGTTCAGTGACTAAATTCAATTCTGTCTTCCAGGTTGGTTACACTGAAAAGATCTCCAGAAATGGGATTGCTGACCCCTGCATGAGCCACCAATATATTTTGTTCATCATCGCATGTGACTAATACAATTTCATTTCCTTTAGCGTCTCCACAGTGACCTCTGGTGCCTGTTTTCTAAAACTGTAGTGGGACATCATTCCAATCACCTTTACAGGATATGTGGAGGGGAGCAGTCTCAAAGAGGTCAACAAAGAGTTGGCCATCTTTCTTTTTCTAGTCTACATCATGGTCCTTATTGGCTGTACCATGATCATCATTCTGGTGTTGCTGTATACTTTCCTCAACAACCTGTCCTGTAGAAGTGATTACAATCATTGTTCTTACTACAATGATATCAGTGTGTTTGT
Source organism: Esox masquinongy (assembly GCA_016801175.1). Classification (NCBI taxonomy): domain Eukaryota; kingdom Metazoa; phylum Chordata; class Actinopteri; order Esociformes; family Esocidae; genus Esox; species Esox masquinongy. The sequence goes on from JACXGI010006429.1 coordinate 29,154, forward strand.
GCAGTGATGTTCCTATTTTATTTGCTAGTTAATTCTCACAGATGTGTACTGACATTCCAAACTACAGAGGATTTTATCCTACAGTGAGGGAAAAAAGTATTTGATCCCCTGCTGATTTTGTACGTTTGTCCATTGACAAAGAAATGATCAGTCTATAATTTTAATGGTAGGTTTATTTGTGAGAGACAGAATAACAACAAAAAAATCCAGAAAAATACATGTCAAAAATGTTATAAATTGATTTGCATTTTAATTAGTGAAATAAGTATTTGATCCCCTCTCAATCAGAAAGATTTCTGGCTCCCAGGTGTCTTTTATACAGGTAACGAGCTGAGATTAGGAGCACACTCTTAAAGGGAGTGCTCCTCTTCTCAGCTTGTTACCTGTATGAAAGACACCTGTCCACAGAAGCAATCAATTAGTCAGATTCCAAACTCTCCAGGGACAAGATTGTAGACCTAGACAAGGCTGGAATGGGCTACAAGGCCATTGCCAAGCAGCTTGGTGAGAAGGTGACAACAGTTGGTGCGATTATTCACAAATGGAAGAAACACAAAAGAACTGTCAATCTCCCTTGGCCTGGGTCTCCATGCAAGATCTCACCTTGTGGAGTTACAATGATCATGAGGAATCAGCCCAGAACTACACGGGAGGATCTTGTCAATGATCTCAAGGCAGCTGGGACCATAGAAACCAAGAAAACAATTGGTAACACACTATGCCGTGAAGGACTAAAATCCTGCAGCGCCCGCAAGGTCCCCCTGCTCAAGAAAGCACATGTACGGGCCCATCTGAAGTTTGCCAATGAACATCTGAATGATTCAGAGGAGAACTGGGTGAAAGTGTTATGGTCAGATGAGACCAAAATCGAGCTCTTTGGCATCAACTCAACTCGCCGTGTTTGGAGGAGGAGGAATGCTGCCTATGACCCCAAGAACACCATCCCCGTCATCAAACATGGAGGTGGAAACATTGTGCTTTGGGGGTGCTAAGGGGACAGGACAACTTCACCGCATCAAAGGGACGATGTACCGTCAAATCTTGGGTGAGAACCTCCTTCCCTCAGCCAGGGCATTGAAAATGGGTTGTGGATGGGTATTCCAGCATGAAAATGACCCAAAACACACGGGCAAGGCAACAAAGGAGTGGCTCAAGAAGAAGCACGTTAAGGTCCTGGAGTGGCCTAGCCAGTCTCCAGAACTTAATCCCATAGAAGATCTGTGGAGGGAGCTGAAGGTTCGAGTTCAGCCTTGAAACCTTAATGACTTGGAGAAGATCTAAAAAGAGGAGTGGGACAAAATCCCTCCTGAGATGTGTGCCAACTAAAAGAAATGTCTGACCTCGGTGATTGCCAACAAGGGTTTTGCCACCAAGTACTAAGTCATGTTTTGCAGAGGGGTCGAATACTTATTTCACTCATTAAAATGCAAATCAATTTATAACATTTTTGACATGCGTTCTTCTGGATTTTTTTGTTGTTATTCTGTCTCTCACTGTTCAAATAAAAGTACCATTAAAATTATAAACTGATCATTTCTTTGTCAGTGGGCAAACGTACAAAATCAGCAGGGGATCAAATACTTTTTTCCCTCACTGTATGTGCCACAATCACTATGTTGCAATGTGCAACAAAGCGTGTTCTGCTGGCCTCAACAGCATGGGTGTTAATGAGGCTCAGTTGTCCAACAATAATTGTCATTCTAGCATCAAAACTGCTTTTCTGTAGTAATAAGAGTGTGTATTTGTTCTGAGATTATCCCCCAATTGTTAGATTATCTTGTTCGGACAAAACCTTTTTGATAGCTCTAGCCCTTTAATCTGCTTTAATTGACATGTACAATGGCAATTAATGCAGTATTAAAAGTATTCACTCGCCATGAACTTTTCTATATTTTATTGTGTTTAAAAATTAAATAAAAATTTGAGCTTTTGGCAAATGATCAACACAAAAAAGTCCATAATATCAAAGTAAAAAATAAAATGAATTTAAATAAAATGAATTGAATACCCCCGGAGCACGCTGAAGTCCATTATTAAGATATTGTGAGTATCCGGGCGAGAAGGGCACTAGTCAGGGAGGCCACCAAGAAGCCTATGGCAATTCTTTTAAGACTCAATCACACCTGCATTGTCAGTGTGCTCTGGCACACTGGAAGTCAATCATTTCTAATGGACCGCTCCGCTACCCCTATATCATTGTGCTGTAGAGGAAGTTACAGAGCATCCTGTGTGTTGCATTATCACTGGGACAAAAGGATTCGTGAGCAGTCTTCAAGGCGACAGCATGGGCTTTCTATGCAGGCCTGGGTGGATTTTGTGGAAACATTGTTAGGCATCAAACTTGGATTACTTCAACTGAGTCTACAGCCGAATCGTCAGTAGCCTTTCAGTATTGTGACACTCTTGAATTCTCTTCTCAGTTTTGCATCTTCCACAAGCTCCAACTCCCGCCAAAATTTTTTTGTCTATATTTTAACTTTTACCCAAACTTTAGGTTTGGGTCATTTCGTTTCTATCTACATTAAAACATAGATAATATAATTTGTAAATTGTTGCATTGTAATTTATTACATATATTTTAATACATTTCTGTCAAATTTCAGTTTGTTGTGATTTCATTATTTTAGCAAACATTTAATATCTTCTATCAATTCCAGATCCCTAGCTTCTTCTTTCATTAAATCATACCGGTACATTTTTGGAGGTATCCTTTTAACGATAAAGACTGTTAATGTTAGTAGTATTTGCGAGGCTTTGGTGAGAAGGTTACTGGCTTCTTTAGCTTATATAGTATCTATGCATTTATAGATAAAAATTTAAAGCATAAAAATGAGATGTTCGATATAATCAGAAACTACCCATATGTCACCCTGTAATAACTACACATGATGATGCGTCATGGGAAGAGCAGCATAGAACAAGAAATGGTTACACTTTAGTGTAAGTAGATTAAAATGTTACCGATAGTCAGTAGATAATCTCCAGAGCATCAACAGATTTCCTTTTGGGACTCTCAAAATAAAATGTTACCCAAAAACGTCATTCATTTTAGCTCATTCATTTAATATTAATGTTCAGGGTTGGCAAGAAATGGATTACCAGTTACATATAACGGATTGCAAAAAAACAGTAGACCATTAAGTTACAAGCACAAATATTGTTGTTAGATTACATTACAGATACTTTCGAAAAAATGAATACTGCTTGGACTACTTTTAAAGTAATAAAATTAAAAATTATGACTTGCTGCATGTTGGATATTTTTATTTTATTGTCTTAAAAACATTGTTATTCCAACCCAAACGTTGTTTGCCTCAGTTGTGTCTCAGTGCGTGATCAGCATTTGTGGAAAGGTGGATGCCTATTACCAGATTAGTGACCAAAACACTTGTTTAATTATCTCTGGTTTTAATTATCCCTGGTAAAAAAAGTGCGTATGCCTATGTTAATATTAGCCTAAACGTAGAAAATATGGTTTAGCAGTCTACGACCGACGCATATTTCTCAAAACAATAATAGGCTATACCTGGTATTTAATCTTTTCACAGATTTCTGATAGGACCTGTTTAGTGGAGTAGGCTACTATTTGTATCGCAGGGATTTCTGCAAGTTTTTACAATGTTGGTGGTAAAATTAAAAATCCATATATGCCCAGGTATGTTAACACTAAAGCTAATTGAGCGATTGTTGTTCAGTTGGTAATGTTCCCATTTGTCTTTTAATGTCTCTTAATATGAAAGTAACCTCAAAGTAACTGAAAGTAAGCAGATCACGTTACTTAGTGACGTTTTGAGTCATACAAAAGTTACATTAGTGATTACAATTTGAAACAGGTAACTTGTAACTGTAACGGATTATATTTAAAAAGTAACCTACCCAACCCTGGTTATGTCATGTAAAAATCCCAGGAAACCAACTATGGTCTAAACCAGCAGAGAGCTTGTAGTAAGAGGAGGTGACTAGAAGCCCCTGAGAACTGCAGTAGATCTATAAAATACAGAAAATGACAGAAACACATTTGGTCCAGAGGTCAAGTCCACATCGTTAATTACTAACTAAACTGAGACAAACTGTATACTGTCAGCCACAATCAGGTGTTTTGAAATTTTCCATTTACTGTAAATGTATTTTTTTTTTTTTTTTTGTGCATCATTGGTGCCCAACATTTGTTTCTCAAAATTCTGATTCATTTGTCCCTCCTGCTGCATTACTGTGAGTACAAAACACAGACTGGTAAGTGTTGTGATGTTTATCGGTGTTATCGTGTCTGTTTAATATGATTACTCAAATCATCCTATATATCAATGGTTATTAATAACTCTAAAATGTTTATGTTCAATGTAGTGTAGATGAATGATTACAGTATATAATATGCCTTTAATTAGTCTTTTTACAGAAACTGTCCAAATTATTTTCAAACCTGGCGTGTCAACATCATAAATGCTCTGAAAGCAGCTTTCTGAACATAGAAAGTAAGTGAATTATGTAAAGTCACACCAAATTGCATAGTCTTGTAATTCTGTATTTCTCCCCCAAACAATTTTAAAAGGAATTGAGCATCTGGGAAAATAATTGTATTTCATCTCCAGATGACTCTTGTCTTCAAGCCAATATGACTGTTGTGACTGAATTCCTCTTTATTGGGGGTGAAAGAGGGCTGAACAAATTCTACCCAGCACTGGCAGTCTTACTACTGGTGGTCTACCTGATGATCCTGATTGGAAACCTCATCATATTTACCCTAGTGGTGACAGACCCCAAGCTACACACTGCCATGTACATTTTCCTCAGCAACTTGTCTCTCATAGACATAGGAATCACAACCAGTGTTCTCCCTAAGATGATATCAGTGTGTTTGTGGAATGACGTAACTATCTCTTACTCAGCGTGTTTTATCCAGATGTATGTGCATATCTCAATGGAATCAACAGAGAGCTTTCTGCTGTGTGTCATGGCCTATGACCGTTATGTTGCCATCTGCCATCCTTTGCGCTACAACACCATTATCAATAAGAGAGTGTGTTTTTTACTGGTTACAGCAGCATGGACATGTGGACTCTGTTTACCTGCATATGCTGTCATTTTAGCATCACAATTGCCATTTTGTAGCAACAAAATACATTTTTGGTTCTGCGACCATCCTCCTGTAGTTTCACTTTCCTGTTTGGACACAACATTTTTGATGAATCTGGGTATTATCTGTGCTTTCATATCAATCTACTTCCCCTTCACTGTTATTTTATGGTCGTACTCCAGAATTATTGTCGCTATTTCCAAGATTTCGTCTTCAGAGGGACGTATGAAAGCCTTTTCCACCTGCAGCTCACATCTCACTATCGTCCTCATCTTCTACATCGCTCCCTCCTGCATCTACATCAGTACTAAATTTAAAAATGTTCACTGTAATGTTCTCATCTTGATATCTATATTCAACTGCTTTCTGACAACTAGTATGAATCCTATAGTCTACAGTTTCAGAAACAAAGAGATAAAGGCAGCTGTGAGGAAACTATGCTTTGGTAAAGTTGGGTCTTATGATGAATAACAAGGACATTTTAATTGCTGTGGGAATGAACACTCTGTAAATGTATACAGTGAAGCTTTACAAATTGTATTAATTTGTCAAGAGACTGCTAGGTTTCTGAGCGGAAACAATTTCTCTGTGGAGAAGAGTGGTAAGACAGTAGGGAATTCAAGTTGAGACAACAGGGCAACACACAACAGCTACAATTAAATTTTCTTAAAGAACATCTAATAATTACAGTGATCATGTTTGTTTCTATTGAATATCAGATATAGTTGTTAAATAGTCACCTTTAGTACATAGAGCAGAAATGTCTTTCCCTAAACACCTATTTAACTCTTGTGTCATCACTAGTTACGTTTTGATGTAACTGGAGTTCCAAAAGTTTCCTGTTATGAAGCATATGTGTGTGTTTGTGTGTGATGTCGTATTATCTCCATCTTTTGTAAATATTTCTGGACCACAATATAAACAGATATATGGGGGGTTGCTAGGTCTAAAGGAGATTGCACAAACCTAGCCATTTTTAGCTGGTTATGGTCTTGATTACTGTTTCAGAAATAAAGATTTAAAGAATACATAAACTCCAATAATGTTTTTCAATAAACAATCATATGTGAATTTTATTAATGAATTGTTAAATATGAATCTGACAATATGATAATCAAATTGTAATAAATTCCACTGTAAGCAAAAACTAATGTTGTTGTGTTTGAGGTTGACTTAGACTTAAGCTTTGAATTTGTACATTCCTCCCACATCTAAGCTACATTGTTAAAAGTATGTACAACTCATTGCTGCTAAAAAAAATGTTTGTTGAATATCAACTGTAGCTGTTGTGACTTAGAAATTGCTGATGGATTTTCGGATTTGTTAGTACTGAATAACTTTAGTATACATTGACTTATGGGGATAGTTCGACCTAGATTCATATTTCGGTGAAATTCCGGTTAACCTGAGTTGTTCTTGAAGGCCTACAGAGTCATTATTCACCCTACACCAAGGAGTTAGCATTATTAAGTTCTTCCAAGTTCATGATTCGAAACTGTGCGTCCCAATCCACAAAAGCTTCATTGCAAGGAGAAACAAACTCAAAAAACCCTTGTCTGAGGTTTCAGGCTGGGTATCTGTAAAAGCACTTTGTTGCGACCCCTGAGTTACCATTGACACTGATCTCTCATTTATTCAAACATATAAGATATATTTCAAGAGCAACATAATCTTCAGGAACATTTCAAAGATCAGATACTTTTTATTGAAAAATGATGCAGAAAAGCTAATTCATGCTTCTGTTTCTTCAATGTTACACTATTGCAATGCTCTTCTCTCCATTTGCCCTGAAAACACAATAAATAAACATCAATCAGTGCTAAACATGGCTGCTAGAATCTTTACTAGAAAGAATATTTGATGACATTACTCCAGTAATATTTGATCATTTTACTCCAGAGAATAGGCTTCAAATCATGTAATGGCCAGCACAGTCTCAAGAATTAAACCCCATCAAGCTGGTCTGGGATGATCTAGGCAGAAAGGGGAAAGCAAAGCAACCTACAAGTGCAACACATTTGTGGAAACTTCTGCAACAGTGTTGGGAAGAATTATCCAAACAATATTGGATTTCCATTGTAGAATGAATGCAACAAGTGTGTTCGGCTGTTATGTCAGCAAAAGGTGTCTATTTTGATAAGTCAAAAATGTTGATAACATTTTGTAAAACAGAACGATTCCATGGTGTATTTTTTGTCTCAAATTATTTATTTGTTCTATGCTTTAATTTCATAGTACATTAACAGATTAAACCTTGTGAATTTCAACAAAAACAGGAAAAACTGAGGTGTTCTAAAACTTTTGACTTGTCGTGTATACACTGATGAGCCAAAAACTTATGACTACTCACAGGGGAAGCAAATAACTTTGATGAGCATGTACAATGGGCACGAGAGTGTTGGAACTGGACCTTGGAGTAGTGGAAGAAGGTCACTTTGTCTGATGAATCCCATTTTCTTTTACATCATCTTGACTGCTGTGTACATGTGCACCATTTACCTGGGGAAGTGATGGCACCAGGATGCACTGTGGGAAGACGACAAGCCAGTAGAAGGAGTGTGTTCGTCTGGGCAATGTTCAGCTGGGAAACCCTGGGTACAGGCATTCATGTGGATGTAAATTTGACACGTGCCACCTACCTAAACATTGTTGCAGACCAGGTACACCCCTTCATGGTAATGGTATTCCATGATGGCAGTGGCCTCTTTCAGCAGGCCCTGCCACACTATACACATTGTTCAGGAATGGTTTAAGGGACATTATGAAAAGTTCAAGGTGTTGCCCTGGCCTCCAAATTCCCCAGATCTCAATCTGATTGGGTATCTGTGAGATTGTCTTGGACCAACAAGTCTGATTCACGGCGGCTCCACCTCGCCACTTACAGGACTTGAAGGCACGTGAAGGACCAATAGTGCCATGCGGAGGACAAATAGTGCCATAATGTTTTGTCTCATCAGTGTATATATACACTAAATGACCAAAAGTATGTGGACACCCGACCATCACACCCATATGAGCTTGTTGGACATCCCATTCTAAAACTATGGGCATTAATTTTATGTTGCCCCACCCCTCGACTGCTATAACAGCTGCCACTCTTCTGGGAAGGCTTTCCCCAAGATTTTGGATAGTCTCTGTTGGAAGTTGTGCCCATTAGGCCAAATGAGCATTTGTGACGTCAGGCACTGTTGTTGTATGAGAAGGCCTGGCTTGCAAACGGCGTACCAATTCATCCCAAATGTGTTCAACGGGGTTGAGGTCAGGGCTCTGTCCAGGCCACTCGAGTTCCTCCACACCAGCCTTGTCGCACTATGACTTGTTCGACGAGGTTGGTGTGGAGAGTATAGACCCGCACCTTGTGCACAGAGGCTTGGCACCAAATTGTCTAAAATGACTTTGTATCCTATAGCATTAAGATTACGCTTCATTGGAACTATAGGGCCTAGTCCAAACCCTGAAACCCAGTCCCAGATTATCTATGAAGGTAAAACAGTGAAATAAGTTTTTTAGTTATAAAAATGGTTGCACAATTGTAAAAAATTATATAATTACTTTTGTAGTATACAACTTTTGTTGTATAATTACTTTTGTAGTTGTATAGAAATGCGCATAATTGTAACTAACTTGATATTTGGAATCATGCAACTCATTAATAACACTTGCCAATGTAAAATACGGACGCTCAGAGTTTTGTCACTAATATTTCGCTAGAACTGTGAAAAAATGATTTTTTTGTAAATCACAGTTTGCGGTAGTACGTTTCACAGCGTTTGCAAGCGGAGATACCCATGAGCACTCTGATTGGCAGACCATAGCCTTTTCCGACCAATGAATTGAATGCATCGTGAATGCAACACGTTTTCACCTTTTAACCAAAAAAAAACATTGCGAGGCACAGTCGGCTTCTCGTAGCCTACCTCAGTTTTAATGGGATAACAAACCTTTTAGATGATTTTTCCTCCTAGCTAAATCAATGCACAAAGTTTTATTGGAGTCTACTAGTTAAATTACTCAAATGTAAATCTAGCTACTAGCAAGGAACTTACATGGCTTCTACCGTTTTGCCTTTGAAATGGACATGTATTTACCACAGGAATAATAGAATCACTTTGCATGATTAATATTTTGTATTAAACTAGTTTGGGCGTATACATTCTAGTTTAATATGGTTCACATCATAACATGTATTTTTGTTTATCATTTAATGTGTTTGCATTTGTTCAACACATTTGTTTAACATGCTAGGGCTGTCGCCACTGTTTGGCAAAAGGTTAAGACTTAATTTGATCCCTCTTTGATACTTTATAGGAATTTCTGCTCCAGAGAACAGGGTACAGTTTCAGTAGGTAACTTGCCATGTCAATTCCTAGCTAATTACTATTTTTCAGTTGTAGTAATTTAGCCCGTTATTATTCTTATGCCGTTTATATTGTTTTCATTCAAAACAGTTTTTTGTACTTTTCAAATGCATTGTCACTATGAATGACCTGATAGAAGGTTTTGTATAGTATCAACAACTGAGGTAAGAGCGGGTAGGAAGAGCCGACCATGCCGAGACCTGTTTTTCCTCCTCTGCAAAGCATCACTATCGAGTTTAAACACTGGTGTTCCAAAATCTACTCAGATTGGTTAAAAGGTGAAAACGTGACGCTGTCATTTCATTGGTCAGAAAAGCTATGCCGTGCCAATCAGAGTCCTCATGGGTATCTCCGCTTGCAAACGCTGTGAAACGTACTATCGCAGACTCTGTTTTAAAAAATAATAATTTTGTCACAGTTCTAGCGAAATTTTAGTAACAAAACTCTGAGCATCAGTATTTTACATTGGCAACTGTTATTAATGAGTTGTATGATTCCAAATATAAAGTTAGTTGCAATTATGCAAATTTGTATACAACTACAAAAGTAATTCCATGTTTGCAAATCTTTTTTACAAGTTTGCAAAACGTTTTTACAGTTACAATAGTAATTCCAAGTTTGCAAATATTTTTCACAAGTGTGCAAAATGTTTTTCCAACTACAAAAGTAATTCCAAGTTCGCAAATATTTTTTTTACAAGTGTGCAACCTAATGTACAACTATAAAAAACGTATGTCTTTGTTTTACCTTCATAATTATCTCTCCTCCACCAAACATGACAGTAGGCACTATGCACACCCATTTTCGTCTGTCAGACTGTCAGATAGTAAAGTGAAGAAGTGTGATTCATCACTCCACTGAACACATTTCCACTGTTCCAGAGTCCAGTGTTGGCGATGCTTGGCATTGTGCATGTTGATGTGAGGCTTGCATACAGCTGCTCGGCCATGTAAAACCCATTTCGTGAAGCTCTAGACACACAGTTCTTGTACTGACGTTGCTTCCAGAGGCAGTTTGGAACTCTGTGGTGAGTGATGCAACAGATGATAGCAGATTTTTACACATTATGCCCTTCAGCACTCGGCGGCCCCGCTCTATGAGTTTATGTGGTCTACCACTTCATGACTGGGCTGTTGTTGCCCCTAGATGCTTCCAATTCACAATTATAGTACTTACAGTTGACTGGGACAGATCTAGTCGGGCAGAAATTTCATGAACTGCCTTTTGTCAAAGATGGCATCCTATGACAGTGCCACGTTTAAAGTCATTGAGCTCTTCAGTACGACCCATTGTACTGCCAAATTTGTCTATTGAGATTTCATGGCTATGTGCTCGATTTTCCGCACCTGTGTGGAGTGTGTGTGGCTGAAAGTCCTGGACTCAATAATTAGTAGGGGTGTCCACATACTTTGGGGCATATAGTGTATGTTGTGGGGCAAATGCGCCTGCACCCCACATGTCAGCGTCGCACCAACACCCCCAAAAGAAACAGCTGGTACCTTCCAGAAGATTCTGGACACTACCAGCTGGGCCAGCCCCGCCCTTGCACACCTGCCTACCCTCGACACCTTCTCAGTGGAGGTACTTAAGGGCACCCCGAGAGCAGCTAGGGCCTGAGGCAAAAATAAGAAAAAAGAACATAGATGGACAAGACAAAGCTGAAAGATGGAGGGTGCTAGAACATCAGCCAGAGCTCTGACTCCCGGCACCCATTGCTCCCAAACCACCACCGGGAGGCCGCCCTAGAGGTGATACCGCCTCCCCAAAGAAGGGGTTTAATTATTGGTTTTGATTTCCCCCTCATCTTCTCTCACCCTTCTAGTATTTTTAGTAAAACGCTCTCCAGGGCCCTGAACATATCCTTTTTGTCTGTTCCATGTGTCTCCTCCGTTATTGATTCTTGAAAGTTGGGACAAAACATGTTTATTTAAAAAAAAGACATACTTTGTGAATTAGAAATACATATGTATGTAGATGGATGTCTATCTTTTTCTGAAAACCAACATTATTCACGTCATAAATTGGGTCATGTCAACTCCATCAGTCATAATAAAAAATATTTTATTTTAATTAAACAAATGTTCAAGAAACTATCTCTTGATAAGCAACTGCTTGCTAAGTTTAGGTTTATGTTTAGAGGAAGGTTTAAAATAAGGGTTAAGGTTAGGATAAAGGTTAAGGTTAGGGTAGGGGTTAATAAATGGTTTGTTAAAAAGTTCCTGATAGTTAGGAGATAATCTGTAGAGCATCTACAGAAAAACCTTTGGGACTCTCAAAATAAAGTGTAACCCAAAAAAGTTATTTATTTTAGCTCTGCTGTCATTAACCATTAATGTCACTGATGTATTACCAATTAAGGCAGGCATGCTTGGAAGTAATTACTGTTGTATGAAACCCTGATTTGATCGAATGATCCCAGGAAACTATGTTGTAAGCTAGCAGAGAGCTTGTAGTTAGGGGTGACTAGAAGCCCCTGAGAACTGCAGTGGGGCTATAAAATACAGAAGACACGAGAAACACAACATTTGGTCCAGAGATCAAATAGATATTGTGACCTACTGACTAAACTGAGATAAGCTATGTACTATCAGCCACCATCAGGTGTTTTTTTGTGAAATTCTCCATTTACTGTAAATGTATTTTTGATATTTGTTTGTGAATAATTGGTGCCCAACATTTGTTTCTCAAAATTCTGAATCATTTCTCCCTCCTGCTGCATTACTGTGAGTACAAAACACAGACTGGTAAGTGTTGTGATGTTTATCGGTGTTATCGTGCCTATGTGATATGATTACTCAAATCATCCTATGTATCAATGGTTATTAATAACTCTAAACTCTAACTCTAAAATGTTTATATTGAATGTGGTGTAGATGAATGATTACAGTAATTTAATGAGTCTTTTTACAGAAACCGTCCAAATAATTTCCAAACCTGGCGTGTCAACATCATAAATGCTCTGAAAGCAGCTTTCTGAACATAGAAAGTAAGTGAATTCTATAAAGTCAAACCAAATTGCATAGTCTTGTAATTCTGTACTTCTCCCCCAAACAATTTTAAAAGGAATTGAGCATCTGGGAAAATAACTGTATTTCATCTCCAGATGACTCTTGTCTTCAAGCCAATATGACTGTTGTGACTGAATTCCTATTTATTGGGGGTGAAAGAGGGCTGGACAAATTCTACCCAGCACTGGCAGTCTTACTACTGATGGTCTACCTGATGATCCTGATTGGAAACCTCATCATATTTACCCTAGTGGTGACAGACCCCAAGCTACACACTGCCATGTACATTTTCCTCAGCAACTTGTCTCTCATAGACATAGGAATCACAACCAGTGTTCTCCCTAAGATGATATCAGTGTGTTTGTGGAATGACGTAACTATCTCTTACACAGCATGTTTTAT
>JACXGI010006430.1:0-41924 GCA_016801175.1 Esox masquinongy
GGGGAGGGGGGTGAGGAGGGGATGGGCATGGTGGGGGTTGAGATGAGGAGGGTGTGGGTGTGTGGGTGGGGGGTTGAAGGAGGAGGGGCTTGGGTCTGTTACACAGAGATCTGATTACCATATTTTCAATTTAGACTCATGATTGCTCTTCCTCTCCTCTATCCTTGGGACCACTGCTCCCTGTTGGCGACCCACCTCTGCTCCGTCTCCGTGGAACATTCCGGGTTAATAAGACCAGATGTCGGCCTGACAGCCCATGCAGGGCCCTAATAAAGCAGGTGAACACCGCTGTGGGGGTACGGACGTTCCCAAGATGAAGTCGACAGATCTCAGATTTGACAGGAGGGCAGGGGTCGCGTGATGAAAAAACGCGGTGAGAAAATGAAGACGACTGTGGCGGCGTGAGATGGTAGACTGCTTCATCATCATCATCATCATCATCATCAGATAGTTTTTCAAAAGGGATGTGCGGGCAGGACATAGAGTTTGTTTAGTAGTTGTTTGTGTCCTGGTTATTAGAGAAATCATTCTGGATCCTCAACAGCAATGGATTCATGGGAGGCCATGGAGCCCTGGGATTGGACGGACTTAAAGCTGACGTACAACAACAAAGACAAACCTCCTGTGCTCACAGAAACCCTGTAAAACTTAGTAACAGACCCGAAAACAGTACACATATAAAGAACACTGGAAGGAACAGGTGTCACGTGTTTCGTAGCAGAGATGGAAAAGTCAGTGGTACCTTCTGATTCACGGTGGTCACAAGACTGCCCCCACCCTCCACATCATATGGAAGTGAAACTTACCTGAAAGACACGAGAAGAAAAAAGGCAGGTTAGTAAAGGACATGAACAAATACAAAGGGCTGGATACTGTTTATGGTAACACAGTTTCGTCATATAGGACTTCATACGGGGTTTTTTCCGATACAAGAGCACTTCGGTGGATGGACATGCTGTCCGTTGATGTCTGAACACCAAAAGTGGTATTTTATCAGAGAGTGGTCTGTTTTTACATTTACATATTTCATTGCACTAGGGCACTCCCGGGTCATACTGAATTCAATTCAATTTGGAGCTTTTAATAAACGCAGTAGTGACTGTGGGGAAAACAGACTCAGCCAGACCATTAACCCTATCGCTGACATTAAGGCAACACTGACACAGCGTCGTAGCAACGGAACACAACAACAGGTCCTTGACCCCTTGACCGAACATTCCTTCTCATCATGGCTTCAGCGGCAACGTTGACCTCCCATAAACCGACCAGTCACGAAGACATGTAGCCACCGGGCCAATGGCTAGGTTAAAATGGCACCCGCGGTCATCCAACGCGGACATCCGCCAAATATTGACATGAGTCTCCAACACAGAGATGACAATCTAGCTTTGTCTTCCTTATTTATATCTTTGCCCACATTTTGTACTGTCATTAATGAGGGAGTGGTGGTGCGATGGATGAAGGAAGAGAAAAACAGAGCGAAGAAACTGACTTGTTCTTTATCACAGATGGGTCTTTGTGTCAGTGAATGGGACGCCTTCATATCCCAACTTCTAAACATACACCCCTTCAACAGAGCCTCTGGTTCAACTTCTGTCAGTCTGGACCTTCAATTCTCAGGACCCAGAGCCTCGCTTAGGACGCTGGGACATTTTTCTGTATGTGTGGCTGCACTCTGGTCGTAAATTCCCTGCACTCTCCTGGGTGACACTGACCAAAGGACATCCCTTCGAGTGAGAAATCCCGTTCCCCGTGAATCCGTAGGGACTCTTCTAACCACTGTTCTCTCACTGCGTGTCTGTGAATAACACAACGCCTGAGAGCAACGAAGGACCCTGGAGGCCGAAGAGAAAACGGAGGGTCACCGCCATTACAATGTGCTTCGACCATTCAGTTTTTTCCTCGTCCATTAACCACAGGTAGGGTTAATAAATCACAATGACACGAACACAAAGATCTAATAAATCACATTCGACAGGCGCACATAAGAACAGAATGGCAGAGGTTGGCCCCTCAATTGTCACGTTGCCTGATTTTTGTAGGGAACACGTAAAATCTGCAAACCTCTGAGAGGACCCTTGTTCTGGTGTACTCTAGTGAGGTCAGAGTTGCTTACAACCCAGAACAAGTCAGCCCACATCTCCTTAACAGGCAGCTCTTTAGACAGAGAGCGACAAAGTGTTCCAAGAAACCACATAAGAGCATCACCCAACAGGGCCGTCAGTCGCTCTGCACCATCTCCTCATCCCAACACGGGGATGGAGTCCAAGCAGCTACCCATAATCCTGAGGGATTTGGGGGACTTATTTATTTATTTATTTTTTACAAACAAATGAATACAGGAAAGACAAGAAAACACGTCTGCCTTGAAGTAGAATCATGTAATGTTTTATGTCGGCACCATCCTCCGGCGGGCGTGCAGGGTTGCCTGGCAACGCCTGCTGAGGGGGTCCCGAGGTCCCTAAGTAACAGGATTTAGGTCCCCCGGAGTGGCGACAAAGTTATTAAAGCTAGATAAAGTGAGACAGCCTCTGGGCCGCGGCTCCATTTCATAAGGGAAGACGGCCAGATGTGAAGCCCAGGACGGTGACACATGGTGGGCCGTAACACTGCCGGACAGACCCCAGGGCTCCACACTTAGCGTCAGCCCTAAATCATGACGAGAAGGAGCAGTGTGGAGAGATGAAACGACAAGACATTCATTCAGACCACACATGGGAGAGAGAGATGCTGTGCATGTACACACACACACACACACACACACACACACACACACGCACACGCACACGCACACGCACACGCACACGCACACAGTACAAAGTGAAGAACAACACACACTCCCAGACACATCTGTGACCCTCATTCTACCCTCTTTCACTGGAAAGACATTGGCCGGGCCATTAAACACCAGTGCCTCGCCCCTTCACCTCACCTCTCCTCTACTCGCACCTCCCCTATCCCCCACCCACCCCACCGCTCCCATCCTCCCCTCTTTGTCCTGCAGCGTCTGCCTGCTTTGTCCTGCAGCGTGTCTGCCTCCTGCAGCGTGTCTACCTGCCTCCTGACAGGCACATGGCCTTTTGAAAACACACAACGCTCACACGTTGGACGACACAGACATAACAGGAGCAGAGGGACGTCGGGGGAGCAGCGTGTTGTACAGGAGAGCGGAAGACATTTTCTCACAGAAACTCAGTGGCAGCAACACGGAGGAATGGGAGAATGTACATCGACATGGAAGAGAACAAATTACAGTAGAACATATCGGAACAGAATTAAATGGATTAGAGAAAGATAATAACATAAAAGACATTTAACATAATAGAAGATAGATCATAGATTTTGCCCCCCTTGAGTGCTGTATCTCTAGGGGGCGTCTTTGTGCCTCTTAGGCATTCCTAGCAAAGCAGGCAAAGTATTAGAGGAGTTATAACTGATTCCCAGTAGGCCTCTATTAAGGTCTCTACATAAAGGTTATTCATTGATGAGGTCACACAAAGGCAAGCCGTCCTAAAGAACAGGGATGAAAGCCAGTCCACAGGGAGCCGGGCTTCGGTCATTATGACTGACTGATACCGCGAAGATTGAGCTGTGGACTGTCTGACTTACACACCGTTATTTCAGCGGTGGAGAAAGACTGAGTCAGGCCTAAGCGTTGCTAGCACAATGGACTTAGCTCACTGAACAGCATGCGTGCAACCAGGAACAACGCAACCAGACAAATTCTTAGCCACCAGTCTGCACACTGGATAGCTTTCCTTTTTCCTGTGTCAGGATGGTGGTCTACTGAGGACAATTTGATGAATGAATCATGGCTTCTGTCACTTGAACAAGCAGGGCTGAAGTGGCTGTGAATGAAACAAGTGTGTTTTGGTGTTCGGTGGTGGGGACTGCGCGTGATTACAGCCCAGTGTAGACAATAAACCTAACCGAAAGAATCCGGAAGGCAAACGTTCGCAGGAATGTCACGTTGAGATATTTTCTGATTGGACAGATGGTATCTGAGCGGGGAAGTGTGAGGACCGGAGCGTGCGGTGCTTCACTAGGTGGGATCACAACTCTGTCAGCTGTAGGTGAACGTGCCCCCCCCCCCCGCGGGGTGGAGGAAACTGAGAGCTGAATATCAAGAGGGGGTCCGCCAATTACCTTCCCTTCTTTTTCTGCTCCCTTCCCTCACCAGCCTGAGCTGAAAGCAACCGGTCCGTCCTGAACACATACTGCACATCAGTGCCCATTCCCACCTCAACGTCTCAACCCGCCAATCTGAAGTGGGGGTGCTGCACACCTTTCCTGACACAGCCTTAGCACCCCCGACAAGCTTCCCAAAATGCACTTATGGTTTCTGTTTCGCCACCGATCGTCATTACGGCCGACGGGCATCAGTCACCTGTCCATTCATGTCCATTGACCAAAAAAACATCTTCAAAACATCTTCCCGCAGCTATGCTCCCAAACTCTTAACCTCCCATCCCCAACCCAGCTGGTCTGGACTACAATACACGGGGAAAAAAGCTGCATTTGGAAAACAAACCACTGGATTTGATACTCTGGTTAGAGGCCGATTTCTTTGTTTTGAAGAGCACGGGCCATTTTTGAATTCACTGGATTCAGAGATTCAGTGGCTTGTCTGCTTGTTTTTGCGAGCTCACATGAACCCAGCAGGGACGGTGTTAAGAAACATGCCCTGGACTCAGGCTAGACTGCATGTAATGGACAAGTTCTCCTTTACATGATCAAATGTAACATTGGCGCCACGCCTCTCAGCATTTAGGTTTTCCTACTCTCATTAATGTCACTCCCGTGAAACTTTAAGGTCGCCTCCACTAAGGCCAACTGAGCTGAGCGCTGTAGCCTGAGGATGAAGGTGAGGCCCTGCACTGTAATTTCACCTGCCTTCGCTTTGTCCAATCCAGTTTTTGGTGCAACGGGGGCATACATTATCTGACAGGGAATGAGCAGAAAGCAAGGAAAACAATGCAGCCGAAACTACACCCAAACACAGCACACCGAGATAATGTGACAGTGCATTTCCTGAGTCCCCACGTAGGTTTCTACACCTGCTTCAGATGCTGCAGCGAAAATAATAAAAGTAAACTTCCGGAAAAAGCAAACAGGCCAAGTAAAAATTCATAATTAAGGTTTACATGCTTCATTTCCTCTAACCCCGTGACGCGACAGTAAACAATCTCAAATCAATCGAGTTTCCAGCTCAAGGCTTTGACGGAGAAAACCAATGGTGGGAGAGTACTAATTAAATGAGTTTGAGCCATTCGCCTCGTGCCACGGATTGCTTCTCTTCACAGCCCTCCACCGAATGTTAGTTCTGGGAACAGGTTTGTCATCTCCTCCCTCCAGAGGGACATACCACCGCTTCTGACAGAACTTGCTGGAATGTGAAGAGATGTTCCCCACAGGTACCATGGTAACAAGACAGACAGAGCGGAGATGGGAAATGGGAGTGCAAACGAGATGGAGGTGAAGAATATATGGAGGGGAAGAAACAAGTAAGTGTGGAGTGGGCAGAAATCATATTGTGTCGCGTTTACTCTCTCTAATTGTTTTTCTTCCACATTTTTGGTGGATTATTTCTGTTTTTACACTTTTACACTGTTAATGTGAGCAAGCGTTTCCCATGCCAACAAAAGCAGTGCAAACAGTGGATGGTTACCAAATCAACATGGAACAGGGACAACATATGAGGAGCTGAGGTCAGAGGTCAGAGGAAATACTGCTTCTGGGCTGAACCACCCACGGAGAAGATGAACACATACACCTACCAGTGAATGTACAAACACATTCAGACGCAAAAAGAAATATCCACAGGTGTGCAAAGACACATGATTCACACAACACAGACACAAAACTAAACCTCTGAAAACACTGCTTTTTGAAGTCTTCATAAATGCTTTGTACAAGATTCATAAGCCCCAAGAGTTTCAAGGATTCAAATAATCTCCAAAGACATTCACAGGTTCCTTTGTGTTTCGACCAGTAGTCGATCTCTCAGTCTCCGCAGCCAGAAACACCTGACGTCCCCGAACCAAAGAGCCTCAATCGATCTAAAGCAGCCCCCCCCACCCCCCCACCCTCACTCGGATCCCCAGGCAATACTAACGGATAGATTTCCTCGTCCATAATCAACCATTAGCTAGCGAACTGTTTACTGTCAGCAACGTACTCGGGGAGAAGCCATAGCACTCAATAGTGTCAGGGTAAATACTTTCAGGTATGGCCTCGATGGTAGCTATAGCACAAAGACACACACACCACAGCTGGGTTCACAGGTCGCTACACGTTACGACAGCGATTCAAGAACAACAGTTATATAAATCTAAGTGGAGGTCATTGATGCATTGATCTCAGCTGTTACACTGAGATAAAGACGCTACTGGGACGTCTGAGCAACGAGCCGTAGCCCCAAGCCATCATGCCCCCTTGGACCGGAGCTGGGATTCCATACCCACATCAGCATATCATACTGACGTGGTGATGCGCTAACGAGCGGCCCAACATGATCTCCAGGGGGTTTAGGAGGACATCTTGTTGTGTCTGGAATTAAACAGTCGGAGCACAATCCTAGTGCCACATTAACCACGCCCTAATTCCCTCAGAAACAGCCAGCCATGATGGCTTTGAAGGTGGAGCAGAGAGTGTGATGGTGTCGGGCTACGTTCCGACCACAATCACCACCCTGTCTCGCCAGACAGACAGTAAACGGAACACAGACCGAACCCCTCTGTTCTTCATTGTCCCCATCATAGGTCCACTGTCACTGATTCTTTCTGTTTCTTTCGGAAAGTGAATTCTTCCCGCCTTTTATTTATTTATATTTTACTCTTTTGGTCTCTCTCCGTCTCTCCATGTGATAGGGGAATCGGAGAGATGGACAGGAGATGAGATAAGGATAGAAAAAACGAGGATGACAGGTGAGATGAGAGAGGGGAAGGAGGGGGAGAGAAGGATAAAGGAGATAGGGAGGATGGGGTGGGGCAGACTAACCATTAGCTCCCATTACCCTGTCTGGCTCCGACTCTCATTTTACTGAAGAGATTATCTAGACAAACAGACGAGGTGCCACTCCACACAGTCACAGTGACAAACCCATGGTAGTTGCAAATACCAACTGCCTGATTCTTTGTCTTTCCCTCAATTATTTTTCCCTTCGTAATCCCTCTGTGCTTCCCTCCATCTTCGCTCAATCTAGGATCGTGTCCACTGAGAGAATTACAGCGTGCTGGTGGAGTATAACTCCGCCCTGACCCGCCCACGTCTCCATGGTGACTGTGTCAGGTCCGCCTTCTATACTACAGCCAGGAGAACTCACCCTGGGTCAGCCTTGGTTCAGTGCCATTAACTTGACTGCAATACACTTTTAGCTAACTGTTAAATCACAGCGACTTCTTTCTGAGTCGGTTAATCTCAATCTATATAAAACAGCCAATCAAACTGAAGGAAGACCACTGTGTTCTAACAGCACTTTACATGACTTGTCATTACTAAGGGACCTGACTTGAGTTCAGGTTCACTGTGGCCCCTGTGTTTTCCAATTGGCTGCATAATGGATGAGGGTTTCAGACTGAACATGGCAGGCACATGAAAAGACCCCCTTTATCCACACTTCTTTTATCTGGTCAGGACGAGCGGTTAACCAACCAAAACACCTGACGGGCAGTTATTAGATCTAGGAGACCGACCCTCAAGCTGCGGGTTTGACTGAAGAGTTATTTTGACGCAAATCAAAGCAGACTCTCGAGTGGCCCGGTAATAGTGTGATGGTGGTCAATGCCTCTTCTCCTATTAGGATCGACCAGCAGCTAGCAATCACAGTGTCTGCAGGCTCCCGCTATGTGATAGCCTTCACTACACTTTCCAACTGAAAATTATTGGCTTTGTAACTCATGCCATCCACTTTTGCGGTTCGTATCTATGAGCATTACATCTAATAGAAATGGCTAGAAGATTTTCCAGAGCTCTGACCTAATCAGGAAAGTCTGGGGACCCAGAGCAGTTCCTGGTTAGATCATATGACCCTCATATCTAACGGATATCGGAGGAGGGAGGCTAACACTGGCATCCAAACAGACTTCACAGCAGCTGGCAGCACTGCTTGAATAGTGACGACGCCCCAAGGCTGCTATAGCAAACCTCCAGAGCATCTGGACAGCTGCTGAGACCGAGTCAAGGGAATCTGTGTGAGGAAAAATAATGGAGTTTTCATCAAGCAACCAATCAGCCCCTGTTAATTATTCAGAACACTCGGTTCCTCTGGTTTCTGTCATATTGTTCCATGAGAATTTTGAACAGAAATGTTGTGTTAGTTAGGTCTGTTATGTTTTGCTTGAGTATAACTGACAAGCTGATTGGTTAAAGTATGAGAGGAATAAAGCCTGGAGTCTGGAGATCACAGCAGTGACTTGCTACCGTCTTAAAAAAACACACATTCCATAATCAAACCATAATCCAGATCATACAAGATGCATATAGAAGTGTCGGACTGAAGATAGAGGACAGATAAAGGTGAAAACAATGTTCCTGTACACCGAAACAAAAGAAGGAAAAACACTGGGTTGCTCTTGGACTGTAGAAAAGAAGCCCGCACCTTAGATATCACTGACCTCATCAGAAAGTGACACCTACCTTCATCAGCAAAATGTCCAAGTTTTCCTCACCCTTCAAAAGTGTGTGTGTGATTGACTGAGAAAAAGTGTGTGTGAGATTGCTACTGTTACTGTACTGTACAATTCCCAGGATCTGTAGACATATTTCAAAGACAGAAAATCAATCAGAAGGTGAAGCTTTAAATGGGCAATTGAAAGACGAATGATCAGAGACGAACGATGGTAACAGAGACGAACGATGGTAACAGAGACGAACGATGGTAACAGAGACGAACGATGGTAACAGAGAGCTTCCACCAAATATTTAATAGGAAGGTCATGAATCGACAGTGCCCACTAGTGTGAGGAAACCTACAGTTAATTCAAAACCTAAAAAAATGATAAAACAACCTTTCGATTGTGTTATTTCGATTGCGTTAATTGCGGAGATTGCGTTAGAACAAATGAAAGCTTTCAAAGGAGAAGTTAACTACTGACTGTGAAGTGTGAACATGCATAGAGAAGAGGCAAAACCAACAGGAATTTGATTGACAGGTGACGGGTGATGTTACTGACAAGAAATTGTTATTGAAAAAACTTCTTGTGGTTCTACGTTACCTGCCACTACCGTACATGATTTAAGACTTAACCAGTAGAAGCCTGAGAGTGTTATTCAACAGTGGCGTGTCTAATGTCAGATATGTAAATGTTCCTCAGGGAAACCTTGACTCGTTAATGTTCAACATGTTTACAAACAACTTGCCGCTTCTCTTACAAAAGGCTAGAATGGCGATGTTTGCCGTTGAACTCACTACCCGTTAGTGCACAAGGCCAAGGCTGAAACGCCTAACGAAAAGTCGTAGTCAGTTTCAGAATGGGTGATTAACAACAGTGGCTCTAAACGCATCTAAAACGAAATTGTCGTATTTAGTTCAAAACATGAAATAATCCTTAACTGAAGAAATTGGTTTAAGATCTGGGCATTGAGCCGGTTGAGGAGCTTGACCTTGTCTGACAGGTATGACAGAGACCTGGTATAGTCAGGTGGGACAAAGAAACAACTGGCAAAACAAAGCAGAATACCTCAACCGCACAGACAGAGCTACTGTTGGTAGTTCTAACAAAAAGCATTCCTCTCATTCACAAGATAATGTCTGCGTGATGGAGTTATTTAAGGGAAGATATCAATAAGAGTCCAAACCGTCTACATAGTCAAATAACACGCAGCTTCGATCCTCTTATATAACACTCAAGCCATCCGGGGTTTCTTCACATTGGCCGAGGCGAAAACAAACTCCTGGCAACGTACAGTTCCGTACAGAGCCATGACCATTTGGATCTCCTGGCCATCCTCAACTACCCAGGTAAACAGACTGATATAACTCCTCACAGCACAAAGTGGACTGTGAGGAGGTAAACACGGACACAAAGAGTCGCAATCTGCACACGTTTTTCACTTGTACTTGTTGTGTTTTGTCGGACTGCTCGGGTCTGCTTTGGCAGGATCTAATGAGGATCATAATAAACAATGAACGCACGGTGTCGGCCAACGCGTCTACTTGGAGTCAACGGCCCCGCGATTAGGGGAGTCAGACAGCACAAATCAGCGATGCGAGGAGGAAGGGATCCGGGGGGAGGCAAGGCATGGAGTGTATCAATAATTCAAACATTGATTCATAATCCCCCACACTGCACTGCTGAGATCCACAGAGAAGGAAAGAACCTGGACCTTAATGCTGTACATTCAGTGTTAATGGGATTCTATCTACTGCTTCGGCAGGATCTACGTCTGTCTTTTTAAAACCCCGCCCTAAATTTCACCCTACAGAGAATACATCTAGCTCTTTAAAAGTGCTCCATCTTAGCATAGGTAATTGTCCATTGATTCACGTAAGTGTCCATTGATAAGTCCTTTTTGTTTTACTGATACCTTTAACAAGAACATGAATTTGTGATTATATAAGCTGAAGTCAATCTATTAGCCTGTGGGTTTAAGCCAGAGCAATAAGAGATTGAGAAAATTGACAGAGAGAGAAAGAGGGAGAGAGAAACAAAGAGAGAAACAAAAAAAGAAAGAAGGAGGGGAGTGAGAGAGAGTAACCATTCCTTTTCAATAAACCCACTAATGGATGTGAAATAGGGTTGGAGGACCTCATCAGGAAGAGAGACAAACCTAATAATAGAACTCATCTCCATGAGGCCATCTTTCTCCATAAAATGATCTTCGTGGGAAGAGAGAAGAATGCGACCTTATCAAAGAGTTGGTCCGCTGTGACGAACGGCTGTGCTCTTCTCAGAGACAGGAGTATAGGATAAGTGGAGGAAGTACAAACTACAACACCAGATAACAGTAAACATGGGGAGCGCCACACCCTCAGGCCAATTGAGATATCACGTCAGAACAAAATTCAGTCCTGTAGTTATGTATTCTCAACGGCACTTTTTGAATTTTATTTCCTAGATCTCTGCAGCAAGACAACAGAACGGGCCTGTAGTCTATACTAACATAGTGAATAATAAAGGATGACAGGACCCGCCGAGCCAGCCCTCGATGTCTGTTCAGGAACAACTACCAATCTGGGTTAAAAAGAGGAGCGCTTGCAACCATGGTCTAATGACAGCAAAATGATCTCAGTCAAACAAACAAACATTTGGATTTAGGGTATACACACACACACACACACCTTAAAGGTGGCTACTAGATTAAAGAGAAAAATAAAACACGAGAGAGAAAACAGAACTAGAGCGAGAGATGTGAAGGCAGGAGAGGTGTAATCCATCAACATCAGAACCAGTGGATTCAGCAGAAACAAAGTGCTCTCGTCTAAAACAACCACCAAACGGTCCGCCCCAGGGGGCAAATAAGAGGATAGAGAGAAAGACTGCAAGACCCAAGGAGTGAAGGAGAAAGAACGGCTCATAAGCGGGTAAGGAACTCTCATCAGCACTTTTCTCCCTGCTGTAGAGACCCTCCACACACACACACACACACCCACACACCCACACACACACCATTTCCAGAATGAGCATCATTACCAATCCATCTAATCAACCTTGCTTTTTTAATGTCCAAAACTACTAACAAACACACACACACACTCCTATACACTTCCACTTAGTGCCTACAGTCAGCTCTCCTCACCAAGCAGCAGAGCAGCACTGGCGCTTCAATCAGCCAACTTCCACAGGCGCCAGGGAAAAGAGAAACAAGTACTAGCTGCTACCCACAAACAAGAGCTCAACCTCCCACTGGACCCTCTAGCCACTGGGGCTCTGGTGCTCATCCAGCACCAACGCTAACAGGCTAACCGGGTCAGAGGTCGGTGCTAGTTACTCAGGCACGCGCGTTGTCGCTGTCTACCTTTTTGGGTCTCTTCCTCCTCTGGCCCAGCCCGTTGAGCCTGTCCCCAGCCTCCATCCGGTACTGGGACTGAGAGTCCTCGCTCATCCTCTAACAAAGGTCCGACCCGCACTCACACCCTTCCTTTGCTTCCACTCGGTCCTGTTTTGTCAGCCTCCAGTGAAAACCAACCGGGCAGCGCCGTTACAGCTGTTCCAGACCACGGAGCTCTACCAAACCTCCCTCTCTCCTCAGTAGTCCACAGTGACTGTGTGTAGCGACCAGCCAGGGTTGGGGGTGTGGTAGAGCGAGCGGGAGTGGGAGGGAGGGGGCAAAAAGAGCAGGGTGGGAGGGAGGGGGGGGAAGCACAATGGTGTTGCCATGGCAGCAGCTGCCACCAATGTTTATCTGAAGTGTGTGCGCGCTGGCCAACCGGATTTCTCCCAGTCACTATTGGTTCGCCAGTAAGTAGGCAGGAGGGTGGAGATCTTTTTTTCTTTCTCATAAAAGCAGCAATGTAGGTGAAGGGACCAGTTGGGTGGAGTGAGTGGAGAAGAATATTGAGCAGAACAAGGAAAACCATTTCAATGATTTATTTTGTACAATATATTGTTTTTACAAACAAATTATTTTTGAAACGACTCAAAAATTGTGTCACAATCCATTTTAATCAAGCAACAATGACATGAAAAATCCGTTTACACCCCAACTCCTCCCTAAAACCAATCTAGGTTTTATTGCCTTTGAAAATTGTGTGTCAGATTGTGTGTCTTAATAATGGCTTTGGGGGCGCAGGAGGCACTAGTGTTAAAACAGCTTTGCATTTTCATCCCTCCATTTCATCCCTTACTCACATATTGATGATAGGGAGATCCAGAGAGATTCAAGGAAAAGGAAATGGAACAGAGAAATACGAGGAAGAAAGAGGGATAGATGTAGGAGAACTGACTCCACCCAGACAGAGCACTCTTTCTCTTCTCTCTCTCTCTCTTTCTCTCCTCCCTCCTTCCCTCACTGTTGTGCCATTTTTCATTAATCACTTCTAAATCCTGGCTTTCTGGTGTGATTCCTATTCCTGGACCAGTCTGCTGTCTCCCTTCCAGACACCTCATCTCCCCCTAAGCTTTCCCCCCTCCTCTCTGTCCCCCCCAACTCAATTTGATTCGATATCCATTTAAAATGCTTTATTGGCAAAGGAATCATTGGTTTTACATTGGCAAAGCAACAGCAAAAAAGATGAAATGAAAAAAGAACAGAATCAGAAACCCTATTACAGACACACTTGAGGCATTTCAAATGTTACATTATTCATTATTTAATTATTCACTTCTGCGTTCGCACAGACTGAGTTCGTACAAGTGTCCGTACGAGTGTTCTTGCATGTGAACGTTGCGCACGAGTGCGTCTGCGCAAGTGTTCGCCTACCTCCATCACCATCCCCTTTGGCGCAGCGCGCCCGTCATGCCAGGGGGCACACCTGTATGTTGGCACTGCCCCGCTGTGAGGAGCGAGGGATGGCAGTGGAGCCAGACGGAGGAGAGGAGGAGGCGGCCAGGATCTGATCCTCTGCTCTGCTTTCCTTTGACCGGTGCCAGAGGCACCAAAGGGCTCCAAACATCAATCAAACTCATACTGCCTCACAGAGGTGAAACTACAGCATCCTAACATCCCAGTGAGTCGCTGAATATTCCAGATATCATTATCATCTGGCCACCTGTTCAGTCTGATCAGTAGAGTGCATATCTTGTCATGTTCACGTTAATTAGTTTTTTTATTAAGGTTTTCTTTCATTAAGTTACCTAACTGAATGGTGCCCTTCCCTGCACAACTCCTTTTGCTTATGCCGATTAAATACCAACTGACAAACTGATAGAAAAAGTACAGGTTTCACACATTAGGTTCTTTTTTCCTGTTTTTTTTTTTAGAATATCAAAAGGACAGAGTTGTAACAAGATATCAAAAGAATAGGAGACTGGGCCATTCAGCAGCGCCTGTCTGTAGCTGCGGCACATGAAAGAGTCTTTATAGATAAATGGCAAAAGAGAAATTACAAAGATTCAATTCAACAGTAATCCAGGAACTGGGTTACTCCTGCTGGAAAGGGCTTTCCCTCCCTCTGATTGGACAAAAACAACCAGACACACATTCCAGCTGTGGGGCGAGATTTACTGTACAAAACTGTAATAAATGTTTTTAAGACAAAAAAACAACATTGAGTTTCTTTTGAAGGAAGTTAAAACTATAATAAATTGAAGGATATCAGTAGGTGTAAAAATCTAAATAGATTTGGGATGGGGTTGGTAATTGCACGAAAAATACAAACTATTTCTGGCTGGTAAAAACTGTTTCAATTATGTAGAAGTTTGAATACAATTTCACAATACTGTATATGTGTTATATCATATCACGTGCCTGTGTAAATCTTTTTTTAAAAAGCTTCTCTTATCCGGTCAACCATCGGTGACACAGAGCAAATTGTGAATGACAGCTTGCACCTCTAGATGCCACTGTCCTCTGCACGGGAGGCCTTTGAACTTCACTTTGAAGTGAATATGACCTCACCTACATTTACGTCAGATAGGAAGAGCAAAGTTGTGCAGTGGCATCTGTTGTGCATCTGTCACAAACACACATGATGTCTAAAGTACCGTCCCGATGCCTTCCACCACAGTGATGTTACATGAGAATGTAAGTGTCCTATCTCCAGAATGTTCTCAACAGCTACCGATGTGCTGAGTCGGCTAAACGTACAGTAGATCAGGGACATATTAAAGTACATCTTTATGCATCAACAGGCAGTAAGACAACCCAACAGACAGTGACAAAAGATTCCATTCCCCTCCACTATATTTTGAGTTATAACAGCTTTTCCAATCATGACAACACATTCAAATAAAGTGTGTGTATGTGTGTGCGTGTGTTTGGGGGTGGGGGGGTGGGGGGGTTGTTGCCGCTCTCGCTAGACACCCTTCACCCCCGCTTCAAAGCTTGAAATGCATTTTATTCCACCAAAGTAGGACCCTCCAGCAAAACATAATGGGTGTGCATACAAATGTGAGCTAATGTGCAAGCTGTTGGTACTGTGTCCTTGAAGGAAAATAACACAGAAATACTTTTTCTGTTTCCTTTACTTTCCTTGTTGGGACACCACATAATCAATTTCAAATCCCAATTGTTCCTAACCCCTACACCCCTAACCTTACCACTAACTCCTAAACTTAACCCTTAACCCTAACCTTAACACTAACTCCCAAACGTAACCCTTAACCCTAACCTTACCACTAACTACTAAACTTAACCCTAACCTTAACACTAACTCCTAAACTTAACCCTTAACCTTAACACTAACTCCTAAACTTAACCCTTAACCCTAACCTTAACACTAACTCCTAAACCTAACCTTTCTCCGAACCCCCTAACCCTGACTCTTAACCCTACTACTATGACTTCTTCAAAATTTCGTCATAAGGTCAAACGACCCCTGTTTTTACAATCCAAACAGGGATTTTTGAATGCCCCCAGGACAGTAATACCGGTACATACCCACACCACACAAACCCCTCCTACCCCGACTCAATCTGCATGCCACAGTGAGGGGAAGAGAGTCCCTCCATTCTTTCCTCAGACCCTGGATGGCCCCATCTGGTCTGGGCTGATTGGCTATTGACTGGAGAGTATAATCCTACTGAGACAAAATGCGGAACGGGGACTGCTCATTTCTCTGTGTTGACTAACAGTTAGGTGGCTAGGTAGTGATAAGAGAGGGAGAGGATAAAGGGAGAGATTTTAAAAGAAGAGCAAAACAGCAGAAAGAAAGGCATGGTAAGAAGAGAGAGAGAGAAAGAGACAGAAGTCAATGAGTTACTCAATCACACCCACCTGACCTGATATGAAGCAAGAGCAGCGAGGACAGTGGGAGAGAGGATTAATGCCATTTGTCGGCGTCGCCTCATCTGTAACACTGTGTGTGAGCAGACACTTCTTCCTCAGCTGTAACACTGTGTGTGGGCAGACACTTCTTCCTAGACGTGAGTGACTGAAGAGTAGCCATTTATGGGTTTTAACGGGCTGAGGTCAAAGCATTTTTAAGCTCTGACGCTCTAGTCTGAAAGAGTCTATTTGATGGGTTTAATCATAGAACACACACACACACACACACACACACACACACTACCCCCTCTGAGTTTCTGACATTGACCTGACCTGACATAACCTCCCTTGAGACACTGGCTGTCGGAGACTCAAGAGGCGCTCAGCTCCACGCACGCACACACAATAAGACGTCTTAAAAACTCCCACATTTCAACGGCCCATTGAAAGTCCAGCCCTTCTTCACGAACACGGTGACCCATTTAACAGGATTTATGGCAAATATTCAGTTTCTTTTCTCGTCAGGATATCTTTTCAGGCATCTTGTCGGGCCTCCGGGTCACACTGTTGCAAACCAAAGCAGCACATAGGCACCTGAGGCGGGGGCCCGGTCCGCCCCGGGCCACACCACCTGATCAGAAGGACGCCGCCTCTCTGTCACATCGCTTACGAAACCGACGCCCCGCCCACAGGCTCGTTTCTGGGGAGACATTCGGAGAACGCAGGGAGAGAGAGCGTCGGGCGCGGCTTGTGGATTAACGCTACAACACTAATAAACGAGAGAACACCGTCACCCCTGGGCTGGCGGAATCAAAACACAGGGCCAGGAATAGCGAGCCCCCCTCTGCAGGGTCCAGTTCCAGCTCCCCGGCACGGAAGCTAATTTCAACGCCCCCGCCTGCCGTCTCAACTGCCAAATCAATGTGATGGGCAGCAGGCGGCAATGGCGGCGCAGGCACGCCGGCGTCATGGAAACTGCCCCTGCGTGCCCAGGCCCCGCCACCCTGACCGCCGCTCCACTTCGCGGTGGGACCACGTTCCCTCCCGGCTCCCTGGCTGAGCGCCACGGGCCGTCTGGACAGCAGCCGAGACACGCGAGTGTTGCATGAGGCTAGCGAGGGAGGGTTACTCGTCTCCCGATCAATAAGTGAAGAACGAAACGTCATCGGCAAAATAACAACATTGCCGACCATACTGTGGTCTAACGGCGGTATCAATATCATGGAATGTTCCGGTTACGGCGCCTCTAAAAACAGAACAGACGAGGGATTGATTGGAGTGACAGGCGGAGATAAACATTACCCAGAACAACCCGCTGCTGTGCCGATGGAGCGGAATATCAACAGCTGATTGATGATGCAGTGATCTACATATTGATCCATCTTGTTAGGCGTGAGGAATGATGGAGTGGGGTTGCCATCAATAACCAGGCTGTATCAACATATCAGCTATTCATTTGGTAAGGGAGCTAGCGGATTGCTGGAATCTAGGGTATATTGAATCAACAATATAGTGTCAACACTCATACAAAATGAAAATCCACCTTCCGCTTATAAACAGGGTTTAACAAATAATACATTATACATGGCTAGATCTGGAAATGGCCACTGGTTTGGCTAGAATTGATGGTGAATGCAAAACAAACACCGTGAAAAGGAACGTCGGTCGGCTCCTTGCACCGTGGCGTTCACAATGAGGCGCCACATGACTGAAATCTTCCAGTTGCTCTACATTCACCACATACTTGGGTCTGGGACTTGTGGAAGTAGACGTCAAATCTAGGGTTACTGTACAAAACAAGGTCATCAACAACCATCCCTCTGGCCCAAACCCATCTGTCTATCAGACCAATCAGAATAGATAAACTTTTTTTTTATTATGCAACCAACCAATAGTCTTGGAGGTACTCAGATCCAGACTCAACGAGGAGAAACTGGACCTGGCAGCAAAGGCAACCAAATGAGAGCACATTACTTCCATCAATCTACATTATGACTTGGTTATATTGTGATGCTCAGAGCCGGGACACACTGTCTCTCTACCTTGGGGTACTGATGGGGAACCTTTCAGCCTGGGACCCGGGAAGCATGGTTGCTATAGTAATGCAATCTCACTGGGATAACCATGGCAACCGCTCTGAGCAGAGATCAAAACAGTGACAACATTTGACAAGGGGGGGCGCAGGTTGGGAGTGATGGATGGGGGCAAGGGTGGAAGAGGGTAGAGGGGTAGAAGTGTAGTGTGTGTTTTTGTCTGGAGGAGGGACGGCATTCTTTCCTCCAGTATATAAAAGACTCTGACATCAATAGCACCTCTGATTATTGCGGTTCACATTCTGTTGGTGTGTGTGTGTGTGTGTGTGTGTGTGTGTGTGCACTCAATGGAACATCACAGCACAATGGAATGCCACACCCTTCCCAGAAAGAAGAGATATGGATGTGATGAAGTGGATATAGCCTACGGCTTTAAACAGTCAATTCTCAAATTATGTCAAGTACATAATATCCTGAAACCAGAGCATTTACCATTCAATCGGACAGAACAAAGACCCAAGCTACCAGAGCACAGGCTAATGATTGAGAAATAGCTTTCTTCCTATTCATAGCATCAGCAATCATTCCTGGAAATACTCCAGCTATTTTGGAAAGAGCGCCAATTAACTCTCTATTTAGCGGGAAAAATACATGGTTTCCAACAGCCAGACAAAGGAGCTGAGATGAGATTAATGCATTAAAAAAAAATACAAAAAGGATAAAAGAGATCACCTCCCATCCAGGAACGGACAGGCATTGACACTTAATGCAGGCAGCGTTGCCAGATGGGATGATTTCCAACACAACTGGGATTGAAAGAGTGGAGAAAAACATGGGCCTGGGCGGGTTGATAAAATTATAGTTATGGTTTTCTTGCAAAAACAAAATTAGGGCAAGTTTTTTGTAGAGTACACAGGATTTATGCTGTGATTGGTCCACATACTGCCATTCAAATCTGGCAACCCTGACTGCTGGGTGTGGTTACTGGTTGAACTGACTTAGATCAGTACAAAAACACTGTCAGCATCAAATCCCCTTGGTGAAAAATAATACAAAAGTCTTGCTTATTTCCTGTGATATCAGCCGACCATAAACGGAGGGTTAAACCAGTGGGGAGTGAACGGAGCCAAAAAGGCAAGCTAGTAAAAATTTCACAGCCGTCAACGGGGAAGCTACAAGAGTGGGAAAATTACAGCCGGTAAGCCGCGTTTTACTCATTCACATGGAGTTTGTAAGCCGGCGAACAACCTCTAGCCCCGCGGGGGGAGCTAAACCCAGTGGTCTGCCACGCCTCACCCGCCACTGTATTGATTGTTATCGTTGTAATGAGATCTGCCTTTCAGAAAGAAGTGGAGAAGCGGAACAGCGGTCACTGTGGGCGGCTCGTAGACGTGTGCCTTGATCACACCTACCACCTCACTGCGTTTTCCATACACAAGAAGCAAATTCATTTCCAACAAAATACTCAATTTGCCTCATGGCGTTTCACATTAGAGGCAGCTGCATTGTTCAACTAATTCTACGCGTAGTCAGCTTAATGGCAGCGGCAGCAGAAGGTTTTGAACTTTCGTTGCGCAGACACACACACACACACACACACACACACAAAACAACCTTGTAGGTGTGTAACAACCCTGTAGGTGTGATTGAGGCATCAGCCCAGTGAGTCCTCGACAAAAAGGCGGGAAGACCTAATTAGTCATGCGCACGTCTCCAAGGAAACGCTGGCCAAGGTGTCTGTTGTCCGGGCAACGAGGGGCAGGATGATGGTTGGTTGGAAAATACCATTAGTGAGCAGATTGTGTGTGTGGGGGGGTGTATGTAAACCTTCAGCACTCACACTCAACACAGATTATATTGGATAAATATTCAATTCAGGTCGTACCTGGCTGTGACAATAAGTTATACAGATTTATGCAGATTACCATGATACTGCGTAATATTGCATCATGCATGCTTGATTTACCACATTTTCCCTAATAATTGTGCAATATAGATAAAGTTCAATTTTATGCCTGCAAATGTACATTTTAAAATATGTGCATCCATTTTAGTAGTTACGCCAAATATAATAAAATCACACGCCATCCCCAAGTATCTATACACGGTACCACACCAACACGCTACTGCAAATAACTGTAAAGTGCCAGGCCTCTGTCAAGATTTGTTTGGGGGCATTTCATTTCCTAAGAAGAACAACTGGGATAAAAATAAAATGCTTTGAGTCCACACTAACAAACAGTCATCAAAAATACAGTGGCTCGATTCCCTGAGGAAGTACAATATCTCCCTGTTGTTGGTTACAGGCTGATGGGTATAGACGAAGGACAGGGGTCCTTTCAACAATGGATAGGATCGCTCAACAGTGCCTGACAGATTCTGAATCCAGTACTTATGTATTATACAGCAGAGGAGTCACGTAAAATATCCCTGGGCCCGGTCTCTTTTTCATCCCCTATTCCTTCATTCTGTATCACTCTTTCTTTCTCTTATTTTCTTGATCTCAATCTCATTCTCTCCTTCCTTTGATGACTGTTTATATCCATCCCCTGATCTGTGTATTCCCACAACTTTCTTAGTTCTATTGAAAGCTCATTGGTTATCATGGTTGAATGTTTGCTTTGCAGTTCACTATATAAGAGGTGCTACATGTGAGTCTATCCTGAAATCACATGAATTACTATAACCTCACACAGCTGGAGAACAAATAACTTCATGTGTAATTCTGATGGTGAATAGTTACACCAGAGCTAATTTATGATCACCATTACAAGAGGAGTCGAGATTCATACAACTATGATATTTCAGTTATGTATTTTTTACATTTCATTTCACCGTTTTATATGAATTCCTCTAGAATGTGTTGTGTATGGGGTGTTGATAAGTGGGCAATGTTTTCTTGTTTAAATGCATACAACTCTGGATCACTGACTAAACAATGTGAAAAACATTCAAGGGGTATAACTTGGTAAAGACAAGGTATCCATCCCTAAGCCCTTCATCCAGTCAACACGCTATGCTACAGAGGTAAACTGTCAACAGACAGGTGCATCTCTGGTCACCCTCCCTCCCTAGAGTTGCATCTTGACATGGTGCTGTGGCTGAGACATTTACAAGTATCATCTATGAGTAAGAGGCTCATTAAACACCCCTGTTAGCTTAAGATGTCCAATCAAATCGCCTGATTAACAGAGTCAGGGGTTAACAGCCAGCTTTCAAGAAAGTGGAGAACGAGGGAGAAATGGAGAGAGAAGGGGAAGAACAGGGCCTGGGAAAGAGGGGGCGAGGGATGAAGGAGAGAGAGGAAGAACATCTGCAGACCAGGGATTCATGCAGGAAATTACTGGAGAGGCCCATTTGATCCAAAATAAAACAAAACAGCAGGACTCCAGACTGCGAGTCTTTTCTTGGCTTTCGAGTCGTTTTAATTCATAGCATCAGCAATGATTTGGTCAAACGGTAATGTGAACCTTTATTGGCCTGATATCAAACTCCCTACGTGTTTCTTGCTCACCCCTCCTTCGGACTAGGGCGCAACTGAGACAACAGCGTCCCGTTCGCGCGTGGAACATGACGGTAGGCAACTACTACCAAGCGCGATTACCATCTTCAATATTAAGCGGCAAAAGAACGAGCGAAGCCGAGATCACCGCGGTTGTTCAACTCATACGCTACGAGTACCGGAGCCTGCTGGTTTTCTGTTTAACTTTATCATTAATTGCACTCACCTGTTGTCGCATTTCTAAATAAGTCACTGATTCGATGGGAAATCATGTGGAGCTCGCGTCGAGGGGCCTATAATATCACCAAAGAGAAGATGACATTTACATTGTTCAGTTAAGTATCCCTCTTCATCCAACGTATGTTAAAGAGTCAATATGCACTCGGTTTATTGGCATACTGGACGATATAACATGTACAGCGTATTAAGTTATTCGTCCCCTACGCACGGACCACTGATATGGTCAATCGCCATATTGGTGATGTGCTGTTGGTGAACAATATGAGCTCATCGCTATGCCTACTAAGATCACTTCGTTTAAATCAAACGTTTACAAGTGAAAACATGTCAGGAATAGCCTCCCATTCTGAACGAGAGGCTTGTAACATGACTTCAGACCGCCGGCAGTGGGAGCGGAGAGTGGAGCTCTTGGACGTTACTGTACGAAACGAATGAAATCAGTCGAAAGACTTGAGCATTTCACTGCAAAGACTCTTCAACGTGGCCAAAATGGACTTTCTGTAGTCCGTTTTGGCTACGTTGAAATGTAGCATATACCACCGCTGAAGGCATACTAAAATGTAAGTGTATAAAAGCTAAATCAAATATTTAATTACTGGATGTACTGCACTGTTTAGCACAATAATCAATAACTCTGTTGGGGCCACCTACTCCCTTTTTCACCCTTCCAACCCTGGTCGGTGTTCAGGCAGAGCTCTGTCGGCGTGTGCATTGCGCCCTCTGCTGGTTTCGCCTATATTGCCAGACCGGAAATCCACACCTGCTCGCAAATGAAGTAGACCCCTATCAAGTCATAAACAGGTGACGTCACACAGCCTAAAAACCGAATGCACTGATTTTAAATGAATGAGCTGGTGAGAACTGGATACTTAATTATTGAGCTGTATGCCCAGGTATGTCATTCACCGTAGCGTCTAATGTGTCATGTGTCCACCAGGGACGACAGCGTTTTTTATGGGGCCTATTCTGTTCCAGTCCTGGAAGGTCCGAACCCATCTAGGTTTCACCCTCAGCTAGTAAGTAACTGGCGCAGAACACTTACTGACATACAAATCACCTTGTATCATGAATAAAGACTCATTATTATTTGACACTGCAGATAAGTATATCAGTTAGAATTTACCCATGGGGTTTAGATCCTCTTACAGTCACTAATTCGGACCTGGCTTGGACACTACATGAGTGCAACTACTTCCAGGTAGGAACTAAAAACACGGGCCCCCCCCCCATTTCCGGTCCCCCCCCATAACAGGGTCATAGCGGGGAGGGCAGGGTAATCTGATCTTAGATCTGTGGATCCTAAATGCGTCCCACTCTGTCACGAGCGCGGGTCAAGTGGTGTTGTTATTCACGGTTCACATGACTCTCTGTAAATGCGTGGCACTAATGATAGGCTCCAAACCGCAGCTGGTCAGTCCAGAACAGACACTTTCCAGACCTTTGGATAAACCGGCACGGGACAACTCGCGTTCCACTGAAATCTACTGGCACAAGGTTGGCACCGGCCCGTCCATTAGATGGCACTGAGTCACGAGGGTAATGACACCCTGCTAACAGTGCATCCGAAGAGGGTACCGCACTCATATCCAGGCACAATTATGGGGCATCAACCTCTCCAAGCCAGTCAATGCGGTCCGACCTGCCAGTCACATTCTACACAACCAACAATGTCACAACACTAATTATTACACTGAATAATGGGCCTACAGGTCATTACTGGTATCATCCAGCTGCAATCTTCCCCCGGGGCTGTTTTCTTAACTAGCTTGGATGCCCTTCAGAGTTGAATAACGCAGAAGCACGCACAGACGCTGCATCATCCATGCGGCCCATAAAGGATAAATAGTGGTCATTAGGGCGGCCCGCCTCATTGGTCAGACAGCATCAATCATTTATGACACGACGAGGCCGCTCCGCTGCTGTTTACTGCCAGGCAGATCCAAGATGAAGCCCGGATTATCGATTAATCGTGTCTACCGGACGGGAAAACAGGGCCAGCACAGATCAATTTGCTTGAGAGGAAACCATTAGCGCGCCAGCTTGGCGTAAAACAACCGTACGTAGCCGAAAGGCCCCCTGACTTCACGGTGCCGACCGCTGTCAAAACGTAGCATCGTCAAGTGGTAATGTCTCATTAACTATGCATGGCGAGAGAGCTCACAACAGGGGGCGCCCGCACACACATCTGTGGGAAGGCCTGGTGTCCCAGGGCCTCTTTGCTGCAGCGGAACAAATGGGATTATGAGAAAACCAAAGGCAAATCTGTGTGCACCACGCGCACAACACAGTATGTATCAAATGTTTGGTGGCTTCAAAATCGTGTCCAGTCCTCTTGTTCTGAAGTACGGCATAATCCTGAACCTTTACAAGAGTCACGGTATCTACTTCGTAGCACAATGACACCAACACAATAACATCAGCCCACCAATAGATGGCAGTATTACACTGAAATTCCTCTCCGATAGGCTGGGGTCGTTAGCCAGTTAACAAATTGTCAGTTTCAATCGAACTGCATACACATTTAAACACCAGACACCAGATCACCACCACACAAAGCACTCTCCAAAGCAGGTGACAGAAATGCCTGACATGAGTCAGCGTGTTTTCTACCTTCATCTAGTCCTATGCTGAATCCTGTATCTCTTCCTACATCCTTTCCAGTGTTTTCTCGGTATTTTCTAGTCTAACACTGTATGTTGCCTGATCTTAAATCCGATCTAGAGGAGGCTGGGGACTCAGAATGGCACAGCATGATGTTATCTGGGACATCTGCTTCATATCTCAGCCACCCACCACTGATCCCGGACCAGTGGGAAGACCTCGATGCCGTGTTCCTTCTCTCTAGATCTGTCTTTTCTCTTTCATGCTCTCTTTCTTTCAAAATATTCAGTAGTCAATGTTTATTAGTTTAGGGAAGTCCCTAATTAAAACCGAAATAATTTGGTGAAGGGAGTTCAGAACTAACCAGTGATCAATGAAATAAAAATGAAAAGCGAAAAATGATCAGTTAAGGTCACAGTTTAGTCATGAAAAAAAAAAACATTTCTTGATTAAGATTTTTATATTTTAACAATCTTTCCAGAATAAAAAGTTGTTTTATTTTGTTTCTAAGGTATGATAAACAATTATGACTTTTTTTAGCCTGTTTTTGCACATACAAATGATCCAGTGGGCACTTTACATCTTACACACAGCTGTGACAAATGCTTCAGTATTTTCTATCTGTAACATAAGGCTTCGACCTGACCTGAGCCCCGTGACCCAGAGTGCCTCTTCTACCTCATCTAATAAAGCAGGCACACCAGGAGCATCATAAACCATGTCCTCCTCCTACAGCCTTCTACCGACTTTGTAAATCCTCAGGGCCTGTCCAGTCAACTCCATGTGGATGTTTTCCTCTGTTCATGTCCATAGCAGGTTACTAAGGTCCACCCTCCATTCTGTTACTCCGACGTGCACGGTGTGGTGGTTGTCCTAGCATCTCGTGTGGGTCAGGTCTCTGTGTCCACCGTAACTAATGTGACAGATATCTTTTTTAACATACTTCTTTCAATGACTGCATAATCTTATACACGAGTTGTATACTATACACTAGATTTGTTTGCAACAAAGCGATTGTCACCTTATTACTGTAGGTCAGACAGAAAACGCCACTTATTACTTTAACCATTTATTGGAGACACGCACAACAATACGTTACACGTGTTGGCGTGATGCTCTGCTCCTCTGAGGTAACTCACTGCCGTCACATAATCGTGTATACAACGCTACTAATAACAATATCAACACCATAATATCATTCACAGCAATCCCCATAGGCAATGAGCAAGGTACACAGTGCCAATCCCCCCCATGAAAGGAAACAGAACCAAACAGGTGGAGGCGAGGGGTGGAGGGTGGGTTCGCAACCGCGTGCTAGTAAAACCAGCGCACATCAACCGCGTGCTAATAAAACCAGCGCACATCAACCGCGTGCTAGTAAAACCAGCGCACATCAACCGCGTGCTAGTAAAACCAGCGCACATCAACCACGTGCTAGTAAAACCAGCGCACATGAACCGCGTGCTA
Source organism: Esox masquinongy (assembly GCA_016801175.1). Classification (NCBI taxonomy): domain Eukaryota; kingdom Metazoa; phylum Chordata; class Actinopteri; order Esociformes; family Esocidae; genus Esox; species Esox masquinongy. The sequence goes on from JACXGI010006430.1 coordinate 25,651, forward strand.
GTAAAACCAGCGCACATCAACCGCGTGCTAGTAAAACCAGCGCACATCAACCGTGTGCTAGTAAAACCAGCGCACATCAACCGCGTGCTAATAAAACCAGCGCACATCAACCGCGTGCTAGTAAAACCAGCGCACATCAGACTCAGTGAGTAACCTGACATTTAAATACTGTAATCTGATAGGAGCGATCCCCGGTATCAGCTGACACGTCGCTGACCAATACCTTCTAGTGTTTCTTGTCTGAACTGCTATGCTAATTTATTGGACATTCCCTTTTAGACACACTTAGTTGCACCTCAAGGCACACACGACGGCTGAGACTAAACACGAACCTAGGGAAAAGTAAGCAACAAAAGACGTCGACAGGCAAACATCCGATAGCTAATAAGGAGGCCATTCCTTAGCTGAGAACAAAACCGATAACACACACGCGCACGCTAAACATCACCCGACTACCACACATGTTAAAATCTCCATGGAAGTGTGGGTCAGCAGGTTTAGCGCAGTCCAGAGCCCTGAGCTGCTCCTGCAGCCTGAGGCCAGTCCACCACTGGCGTGGCTCCGTCCGTCAGGTCCGGAGGAGGGCCGTCCTCCATGTTGGATGAGGTGTTCTCCGTCACGGGAGACAGAGGCCTGCGGGACCACACCGTGGTTCTGCTCTAACTGCTCTCCCCCAGTCCGGTAGCACAGCTCACACACACACACACACACACACACGGACACACGGACACACGCGCATCCATTAGCGGCAATCAATACCTAATTCACTGAATGTGATTTTTTGCCCAGAGTGAAGACCTCAAGTGTGGAAGCAGCCAGTTCTCAGAGGGTTGGTCAGGTGACCATGCCCTCAGCGGCCCGAGTTAGCTCCCCACAGCTGACAGGGCCTGTCTTTGTGACCACTGAGAGTCAGAAACACCTCCACAGCCCGTCCCACTGAACTGGGCCTCGGTCACGGAGACAGAGAGACAGCCTGGTTCAAGTGAGAAGGAGGATGACTGTGCTGAAAAGATGCAGAGGGGAGAGGTGAGTGCCGCGGGAGGGAGGCACGAGGACAGAGACATACATACAGTAAGATGTACAGAGAGGGAGAGTGTGTGAGGGAGACGGAGCCAGTTAGAATAATGGGAGGAAAGAACAAGAGCCAGAAAGAATGAATAATGGGAGAGAAGACAGACGTAAGACAGCGTGTCCAGGGAGTGAGACAGCTTGACCAGGGAGTGAGACAGCTTGACCAGGGAGTGAGACAGTGTGTCCAGGGAGTGAGACAGCTTGACCAGGGAGTGAGACAGCTTGTCCAGGGAGTGAGACAGCTTGACCAGGGAGTGAGACAGCTTGACCAAGGAGTGGGCAGCGGACCAGGTCGTCTCGCTCACCTCCCTGAGAGGAATACTGATCTCCAGGCTGACAACAATGCCTTTGTTCTCATGGAAACGCTGTGTGCTACAGAACTTAATGCTTCCGTTCACAGTCGTTGGTGTAACCACACACAGGCTGTTTTATCACTGATTCGACAGACAGTGCTAATATAACCATGTGCCTAATACTGTAATAAAAGCTGGACGTATATGTGTCTCTAACTTTGAAACACATTGGGCATGTTCATATTGTGTGCTCGGAGCTGTCCAAGTTTCTCTGAATGGATATTACAACTAAATATCCCAGAGGGGTCAACAGTGAAACTGATATATCCATCAAAGACTAACAGAGAGCCTAACAAGAGCATACAGCTACCAGTCAATACTAGTAGCTAGATCAATATGGTGGTATTATATCCATTACCCTTCCAATCAATAGTACATACTCCTGATTAAGTTAGCACTGCCATTCTCTTGAGATAGCAGCTTGGAGTTCAACAGGTCTTGTAAAATGTATCTAAATATATCTTTTACATAATGACCCAATAAACAATAACTTAAAAAGAAGGTATCATGAACCTTTGACTTTCTGAAGGATGCTAACCAAAAAGCCATTTTCCTGTAATTCATTTATTAAAAGGTGCTTTGCAAAATTGGCAAAATTCAACACTTGAACTTTACAATACTGTGGATGACCTGGCTCGGAAATACAATGTACAGTGTCCTGACTCTGAAAGACAGTGTCGTGAATGGGTGTGTGTCAGTATTCAGAATGGGTTGTGAACGGGTGTGTGTGAGTACTCAGAATGGGTGTGTGTGAGTACTCAGAATGGGTTGAGGATGGGTGTGTGTGAGTACTCAGAATGGGTTGTGAACGGGTGTGTGTGAGTACTCAGAATGGGTGTGTGTGAGTACTCAGAATGGGTTGAGGATGGGTGTGTGTGAGTACTCAGAATGGGTTGTGAATGGGTGTGTGTGAGTACTCAGAATGGGTTGTGAACGGGTGTGTGTGAGTACTCAGAATGGGTGTGTGTGAGTACTCAGAATGGGTTGAGGATGGGGGTGTGTGAGTACTCAATGGGTTGTGAATGGGTGTGTGTGAGTACTCAGAATGGGTTGTGAACGGGTGTGTGTGAATACTCAGGGAATAACATGTACAGGCATTTCAATTAGCTGGTATCCAGTGATTGAGGAGTCAATCGTAAATTGTATTAAAGGTCTTCAACTCCCACTTTTGCATTAAACAGCCAAACACCAATCAGGAAACGGAAACAAGACTAACTAAACTGGCATGGATATTGGGAAAGGCCGGAACAGCTCACCATTGAAAGGTCAAAGGTTCAGCGTGCAGTTGATTGCTTTCTTTTGTTGACTCCGGCATTATCCTGTCCGCTTTAGTCTCATGACATGATAGATGGGGCACTGCGACGCTGCGTTTTTCCTAGTTTGGGTTTTTGTTTTGTTTTAACAATAAAGGGCAGGGAAAGTTCCCAGGCTTCCTTGAGAGGTCCGATCATTGACTTTGGAAATGCGGCAAGTTACGAGCCAAGAAAGACAAAGCGATGCTCGTGGTCAAGAAGGGGAGAGACAAGAGGACCAAAACAGAGTGAAGAAAAAAAAAACAGGGACAGAGAGAGGGCAAGAGAGACGATGGGAGATGATTAAGAGAGTGATTGGTGAATGGAACAACACAAGTTCCGTGGAATTGTCTGAAAAGGGTGAAAGGAGAGCCAAGAACACAGGATGAATGACAAAAAAGGACCGGATGGCAATAATATAACAGCAGAAGACAGGATTCTCCTTCCTGGAAAATGCAGAGCTCAGTAGTTACAGTTAATGCCCACCTGCCGAGCACAGACCCCCACACACACACTCCTGTACAGTGTCACTCACACCCCCAGAATTAGAACCTGTCAAAGGCTCCCGGCGACTCCACCACACACACACACACACACACACACACACACACATTACGGACTGCAACTCACTCTGAGGTGCAAGTGTGTGCGTGTGCGTGTGTGTGTGTGTGTGTGTGTGTGTGTGTGTGTGTATGTGAGATGCCCATTTTGCAGCTGATTTATCAACCCCCAGGCCTCCTTGTGATTCCTCTCTGTAGTGGTCGTTCACCATTTAAATAAATGAGATTCGGCACAACTTCCCAGAGGGCATACATTTCATGTGCATGGGCCAAAAAGTTGCATATAAAATAGCTCTGTTACATGCCAGAATTGTTAAAATTGCATGAAATGTGTTGTACAATTGCAAAATGTAATCATAACCCCATGGCAAATCACTTAAAGTAGCAGAAAACTGGTTTAGAAACTGCAACATTGGCTTTGACATAATAGGCAAAGATATAACTGATTACGTTTAGGGTCAAAGGTTAGGTTACTGAGGTTAAGGTTAGGTTCAGGGTTAGGTTCAGGGTAAGGGTGAAGATTAGAGTTAGGGGATATGGAACATTGATTTCTGGTTTTCTGTTCCCTACAAAGATAGAAAAACAAACATACATGTGTGTTTGCATGTCTCCATGTCTCCCACACAGAACATTGAGCCGGCATTCAGTGATGAAAACAATAACCCAATTCAAGTGAAACAAACACTGGCTTGGAAAAAATAATCTGAGACAGTAAGAGAGAGAGAGACAATGTTCTGCTGCATACTACATTGTATGCAGCAGTTTAAGTTGTGAAGTATTAATGCCAGGAACAACGCCATAGAGCCTCCGACAAAGCTCACACTGACCATGAGCGTCTATTATTAGTCCCTGACAGTCAGATGTAAGTAGCCATGATCTCCTCTGAAAGGTTCCAAGAGGAGCTGCCATCGAGCACAGCAACAACATCACCCTTTCCATTGCCTTGGATGTGGAAAACGAGCCCCCCCCCCACCCCCACACTACTTCTGAAGGGAACACTGGTGCTCATACAGCCCTTCACTGCTGCTGCATTGACTAAACCACTCCATCCAAAAAGCATCTCTCTCATCTCCTCAGGTAGATCAGTGTTGACCCCGTCACAGAGTGTCCTAGCCACGCTCGGACGCTTTTCACGCACAGGCGCTTCTGACGGACAGCTAGAGAGAAACCGCGGCCCGGCCCGGACTGGCAAGCCAAGGGCTGCAGACTACCTGTTTCTTTTATAATGACTGGTTTCTCTCTCTCTTTCAGTCTCTCACGAACAGACACACACACGCACACACGGATTGAATATCTGTCAATCGGAGGTAAGTGCTGTGACATGACGGGTGAACAGATGTTGAGGCCAGGCCCATGATTCTGTTACAGCAATGCTCCACACCCCCATCCAGAACCAAAATAGAACCAGGACGGGTTTATGCCACATCAAGCTCCTTAGTGAACGGGCTGTTTCCAAGCTCACACACACACACACACACACACTAAATTGTTACTTCCAATATGGTATCAGAAGTATACCAGAGTATGAAATAAGTGGGTCCATAAAACACACTTTATAATTAAAGTATAATTACTTCTATTGAAATAGTTAATGAATACTATTTTACTTCAGTACTAGTGTACTGAAGTACAACTTAGTGGATCCAAAATAATATACATATAGATATATTTTTTGGGGTGTAGAATCGAGCATAGTACAGGAGATGGAAGAGTTACCGTAAAGGTTAGCAGCACAGACTTAATGTGTTTTTAACAACACAGGCTGTTAAGTCTGATCACTCAGTATGCTTGGTTAACCCAGAACTAAAGTCTTGCGTAATTGATCAGATGCTCGATAAAATTCTGCATTCATATGTGTTAAGTCATACTATCAGAATCGGAACATACAGCTCAACCCTCGCACTTTCAAAATGACCAGAAATCAATGGGCAAAATCTACCCTCCCCTTTTGAAAATCCAAAGACGCACAACACCTGCAAATCTGTGTTTGGCCCAAGGAAGCAGAACTAATGCTGCTTGTAATCTCACACAAACCTTTGTTTCATAACAGATCTACGATACCCCCAATGTCCACATATTCTGCCCACGAGAGATTAATTCCCCGGTCATGACCTCAGTCACCTCACACACACACTCCAGAGCGGCAAACCCTCGGTACCTCATACACCCTGCATGCTCACTGGAGCTCCGCGAGGAATGTGGAGTGATTAGGAGTAATGCAGCCGTGGACACAGATGTTTGTAACCGGTCCGTATCCATGGACTACTGCCCCGGAGGCTTCTGGGGGCTTTGATCTGTGCCGTAGGTAAACTGTCAACAGAATGTGTTCTGAAACACCAAGCCTAGGGGCAACTGAGCTGCCACCAACCTGAAAGATGGGAAACACTGATCTAGCCGGAGTGTTGAAAGACGTCATCTTGAGATGCTTTGAAACATTCTGGGGATTGTTGAAACACCTAATCGGCTCTACTGTCCAACCCACTATAAGCGGGGTTTTGTTGAGCACAGGGCTCAATCTACCAGCACTAACTTGAGGTTCCACAGCGACCAATGCCGGATACTGTATTTGTGTCTTGTATTGAAAAATGCAAATGTGAGAATAGTTCTAAACAATGACAAGACTCAAACTAATATTTCTGAGTTCAAGTGGGCATTATTATAGAATCAATAGCTTCAGCTAAGGATACTTCATTGATGATTCTTATGTCAAAACCAGGGCTCTTCCTGTGAATTTTGCTTCTCTTCCAGCGATGAAGGATTCCACATTGGCCGTTTCACCTGTCTGTCACACTAGGAGGTCAATGTAATGCTGATGTCAGTGTTGCTTTTACACTTGAGAGTGTTCACAACACCATTTACAATCTATGAGATGTCCAGTTGAAAAGCTCAGTTTAAGAGCTTTCCTAATTTCGTTTTTGACTGAATTTGTGTGTTTTAGCGCGAGAATGCGTTTTAAAAGGGATCTGGGAGTGTTTTACCTCCAGACCCGAGGTGTCCTTACCCACCTCACAGCTTCAGCCATAGAAATGTCTGGGCTAAACTCAGCTGACACACTTAAACCAAAACCGCTGCAAGCTCAACTTGTCAGACAGCAGATCCTGTTTAAGCCTCCCTAGAGAGGAGAGACAGCCTGGATAACCTGAGACACAGTCTCAAACACGCACAAACACCCAAACAAATGCTCAGTTTTACTATCAAAGTGAGGACTAGAAATGTAACAAAATTCCAAAATACATAGTTTCCCTAGCCCCTTATTCCCTAATAATAACCCTAAACCTTATGTTAACTCTAGGCCTGAACTCAGACGCATTTTCTCCCTCATAATGTCCTCACCTTGATAGGAAACACACACACACACACACACACACACACCTTTCAAAAGTCCTATCACTCATTCATTCACGCGTGCACTGAATCATCAACTGTGATGCCTCGCACCGCACAAGCTAATTACCGCAGCGGTCCCTCAAGGTATTAACCACCTGGTCAAGGTCCAAAAACACACCGCTGAATCTGTGTTCAGTGTATCGTGGTGGAACAGGATGACGGCGCATTTCAGCGCCCATCTGGCCCCACGTCAAGGTCACGACAGTGGGAGTGACAGGGCTAAAACGCTTCCTCCGTCACTCCCTCGCTTCACAGCCTTCTTTTCCATCCATCCAGCCCTGTCACCCACCGGCCTGTCCCTCCTCACGTCCATCCTCCCTTCCTTTCTTTCTTCCTCCATAATTTCCTCTCCTCCCTCCCTCCCTCCCTCCCTCGGGGGCGGTTCCAGTCGGAGAGATGAGCTGACACAGGCGCAGTATCCCACCCCGGACCAGACGCCACAAATCTGCAACTGAAACGAGGGCTTGGCCTTCACCTCCGTGGCTGTGCGTTGCGTCTGCTCCGGTTCTGTTAGGTAACAGAGTCGAGGTCAAGCTACAGGTGAGGAATCTTTTAAGCGTGCGCGCACACACGCACACACTCCTTCACACTCCTGACAAAACCACACCGATTCATCTCCTAGAGCCTCATGGCAGAAGGGACTATGAATTGCCTATGAATTGACTATGAAATGTTTGCAAAACCAGTACAATGTTTACATTTTAAAAATGTGCGATGTAGACGATATCGGCAGAGCTGTCTGCTGTTTTTGGAACACAAAGTTAGAGCAAAACTAAATGGTCTCGCAACTAAATGGTTCCACACTCAAAATCTTGTTATCATGAAAAGAATGCTTTGTTATTCATGGGTTTAATTTGGCAAAAACGTCCTCCAGTGTAACAGAGAGGCATGTTCAAGTCTGGAAAATGATTAGCATAATACATAATGAGACAGCTTTGAAACCTCTGTTTGTTTTTTCATTCAACTGTAGATTAATTGAAACAACAACAAAAAAATCTACATGATTAAAACAATATTTGGTGACTGTGTGAAATTGGCTATTCTATAATTAGACGTTCGTGTATAGGTGAAATTAAATGAACATCATGTATCCATTTGAAAAATGTATTAGAAAAATATGAGTACAGAAAGATATTTTGTGATGGCTTGGACCTATACTCTCCCTTTAAAATATCTTTACTGATGGGAGAAGATTACTGAGGGTGTATGGAGAGAAAAAACGTGAAATAATATTTTTTCAGTGATGTGCAGTCAATGATGTGTGTGTGTATGTGACTGTTTGCGTGTGTGTGTATGTGACTGTTTGTGTATGTGTGTATGTGACAGTTTACGTGCGTGTGTATGTGACTGCATGCGTGTGTATGTGACTGTTTGCACGCATGTTTCCGACAAGTCTAAGAAGGAACCCCGATGTTAGCATAAGCAATTAGCAGATGGGCTAAAACCATCCGTTTCATATTTAGAAAGCTTACCCACTGATCCTCTAAACTGGACTTAATCCTGAGTATATGCTACAGGCCTAGGCCTCATCTACCTCCTAGCCTAACAGGCTAATACAAGTCTTCCATATAGGCAACCAGGGGCTCTACTGATCAAATTACATCCATCTGAGAGCTGTTATGTACTGCTAAGGGGGTTGGTTACCAGCTTCAAAAGTGGCATTGGCATAACTCCAGGGTTAAGTCACACTTGCACCTATCGCATCCTGTCAGTAGCTAGTAAATTTTCCTCCAGAATAGCCTGCATTCCTCAGAGCGTGGATTCTGCGAGGTGTCTGAAACATTCCACAGGGACGTCAGTCAGTTAGTAAGAGAGACTTAGTAAGTGTTAATAAAATAAGTAACCTAAGTGCCCATTCCAACATTATATATAAACAGCAAGGTTTGATACCTGTCTGACTGCTTTACAGTACATTGCTAGCATGGCCACGCGTTTCACCGACGGTAAGTATGATGTTTTAAGAAATATTAACATTGAACAGCAACAAAACAAAACAAATGCATTAAACACATAAAATACAGCACATATACACATATCAGCCATAACATTATGGCCACTTACCTAATATTGTGTCGGTCCCCCTTTTGCCTCAAAAACAGCCCTGACCCGTCGAGGCATGGACTCCACTAGACCTCTGAAGGTGTGCTGTGGTATCTGGCACCAAGACGTTAGCAGCAGATCCTTTAAGTCCTGTAAGTTGCGATCCAGGGGGCCTCCATGGATCGCACCTGTTTGTCCAGCACATCCCACAGATGCTCGATTGGATTGAGATCTGGGGAGTTTGGAGGCCAAGTCAACACCTTGAACTCGCTGTCGTGTTGCTCAAACCATTCCTGAACCATTTTTGCTTTGTGGCAGGGCGCATTATCCTGCTGAAAGGTGGTACGTGTCAAAGTAACATCCACATGAATGGCCGGACCCAAGGTTTCCCAGCAGAACATTGCCCAAAGCATCACACTGCCTCCGATGGCTTGCCTCCTTCCCATAGTGCATCCTGGTGCCATGTGTTCTCCAGGTAAGTGACGCACACGCACCCAGCCATCCACGTGATGTAAAAGAAAACGTGATTCATCAGACCAGGCCACCTTCTTCCATTGCTCCATGGACAAGTTCTGATGCTCACGTGGCCATTGTAGGCACTTTCGACAGTGGTACAGGGGTCAGCATGGGCAACCTGACTGGTCTGCGGCTACGCGGCCCCATACGCAACAAACTACAATGGACTGTGTGTTCTGACACCTTTCTGTCAGCAGCAGCATTAACTTTTTCAGCAATTTGAGCTACAGTAGCTCGTCTGTTGGATCGGACCACACGGGCCAGCCTTCACTCCCCACGTGCATCAATGAGACTTGGTCGTACATGACCCTGTCGCCGATTCACCACTTTTCCTTCCTTGGACCACTTTTGATAGGTAGTGACCACTGCAGACCAGGAACACCCCACAAGGGCTGCAATTTTGGAGATGCTCTGACCCAGTCATCTATCCATCACAGTTTGGCCCTTGTCAAAGTTGCTCAGATCCTTACACTTGCCCATTTGTCCTGCTTCTAACACATCAACTTTGAGGACAGAATGTTCACTTGCTGCCTAATATATCCCATCACTGACAGGTGCCATGATAACAAGATTATCAGTGTTATTCACTTAACCTGTCAGTGGTCATAATGTTATGGCTGATCGGTGTATATCCCTGTAGTTGTCTTGGGTCTTTCAGAAGACAGTTCCATTTGATCAGGCTGCATAGTGTTCACAATGTTATCGGTCTTGCGATGAAAACTGCTTCAGTATTCATGTGTCTTCTCTCAGTTGTAAACCGCCCATCCAAGCCTCACTAGGGGTGATAACAAAGAGTCAGGCCGAAGATATGAGAGGAGTGATGGAGAGGAAGAGGATGAGAGCGGGAGAGAAAGAGATACATGTAGAGGTAGACAGAGAAAGAATGAAATGAACAGAAAAGGGCAGATAGAGAGCGGGAGAGGAATGAAGACAAAATACATGGTACTCATTTCTGTATTTCCGAAAAAGGAAATACGTGAAATGGAACTGCACTCCTGTTTTTTCCTAAAATCCTTCATCATGACGTGACATTCAAACAAATTTATACCGGGCACCTCGCTTTATTAACAAATCCAAAACGCACGGAAGAGATCGTAAACGCGGATAGAAAAACAGAGCGATTGCTGGGCGAGCTGCAGAGAGATATTTGGCACATACCATTATTCTGGCCTGTTGGGCAAATCTGCCTACCTAGGCAGGAATCCAAAACCAGGGATTATGATACAGAGACATTACACTACAAATCACGCACATAGCTACAGGTCACTAACGACCATATTTTGATGAACTTAACCAGATGTGGTGTGTGAGGTCCTGCTTTGACAGTACATGCGGGGCCTAGAAGTCATGTACAATAGGCAGACTAGAATTCCCCAAAAAGACAGTTTGAAATTGGGTCCCCACAATGTTTTTCAGTGGGTCACCATGAAGAAAAGGCTATTTGTGGCATTTGTGGGCGTTTAGGTTGAAACTTACAAGTGAGGATGTTACAAGTATAGAAAAAAAACAAACATGTGTGAGTGTGTGTGTGTTTGTGGAAAAATAACACATATACCTGTCAATAGCAACCAAGACCAGAGCCCTTTGAAGAACCAAAAGACAAGACAGTGAGGTGCCTTCACACACACGCACACGCACACACACACACACACACACACACACACAAACCCCTCTGTGCTCAGTGATGGAGATGAAGAGATCTGGACCAACCACTATAACACCACTGAATAAGCCATCACCAACAGAGCTTTTATGACTGCCAGACAAGACACACAGCCCATGAGCATGTCCAGACACACACACGCGCGCACACACACACAGGCTGTTAATTAGATTTTCACAGTGGACCAGTACGAGAACCTACAGAAATGAGTACGCTGTATGTGTGGTGTGTGGGCCTGCCGAATACCTAAACTGAAACTTACACACACGCACGTGTATTTTTGTCTCCAGAAAATGTATTTTCCCTACCCCCGAACTGTAGCTTTCTCCCTAACCTTAACCTCAATAACATAACCTTTATGCCTAAACTCAATCGAACAGAATCTAAAACTAAACCTTTTTCTGATACTAATCCCAATTGTGCATTTTAACCCCCCCAAAAAGATGTTAAACACGTTTACAGGACGTACAAAATGCTGTAAGTGCAAAAGCTATAGATTCTGATTCTGGACACTATAATGATTCTGAACACTATGATGTTCTGAACACTATAATGATTCTGGAAACTATAATGATTCTGGACACAATAACGATTCTGGACACTTTGAAGATTCAGGACACTGTAATGAAACAGGTCACTAAAATGAAAAATGTCACTAATGAAACAGGTCACTATAATAATTTTGGACACTTTCAATGATTCTGGCCACAATAATAGCTCAGTCACCCCCCGAAAAACCTCTGAGCCAGAGCTCATTAGAACTGGAAAGCTGTCCAACACTGACATCAGTCTCAGCGGCAGCTAAACAGCTGCAGTTGTGCAGCGTCCACGCATCCTCCACCAAAACACTAGAAACTACAGCAGCAACACCAATACGGGCTGTGTTCTGACAACACATACACACACGATAAGAACGTGAACACACACCCGTCAGGGAAATGCCAAAAGCTTCCTCTCAGAATTAAAGGCACAGAAAGACAGAACAAGAGGAGTCAGAGGAAGGAAGCGATGGAGGGAGACAGGTAGTGAGAGAGATGAGTTTATTTATAGCTTATATATTAATAGCTCCACCATTGTAGGGCAATTTCTAGACTTTATGAATAGAGTTATCTGAGAGGCACGTTAATTTGTCTACATTGACACAATTTTTTGTGACTTCAATGTCCAGCAGGTTAGCATGCTGTAGGTTGACTCCCACAATGGTTCATCCTTTGTCTTATCACAGATGTAACAGGTTCTAAGTCACAAAACTAGTCAGGAACTAACACCGGCTAACCCAGATCTAAAGTCTGGCATCACTGATCAGATGCTGGACTCCATCCAGTTTTATGGCCGTGAAGGGATCACGACATATATCGAACGATCAACGACAAGAGCTGTGGTGAGAGCATCTGACTTAAAGGTGGCCACGTTGAATCCCGAGAATCCAACTCCTCTGAACACGCACGGAAACAAACAGGCACCACACAAACACACTCTGAAACCATCCGACCTGGCCATCATGTAAAACAGCAGTACCGGCAGGAGGCACGCATTGACCATTGACCAGCTCATTGACCAGGCGTTTCAGAATCGCTCCCAGCCACCGTACCCCAATATCCCCACGTCCCCCCGTCACACACCCGGCAGTGTGCTCCGGCCAACCAGCCCGATAGCAGGCTAATACCAACTCAACACAGATTAACCCTCCGAAATACTAATCTTATTTCCACTCAAGCAGTCCCCGTCCGCGGGATTACGGAGCAAGCTGCTCCAGGCCACCGGGGGGGGGGTGGGCTCCTCTGCCCTCTCAGACAACTAAGGGGACGTTTTATTGGGATCTAATTTGCGTGAACGTGAGTGTAAACAGCTTAACGAGGCCGATTCCTTTAAATCAGAGGCACAGTGAGGGCTGTCATAGTATGGGGGACTTGGTTTTGGCACAGGGTCATTTAAACCAAATGTTCACATTTCCTGTTTCAGAGGCATTGCGGACCATACAGGGAGGTGAACACAGCTCCGTCTCTCCAGCCAGTCAGCTGGGATGCCCCGCCCCCAAGCACCCCCACGTGGCCCCCAGGGTCCCCAGTGTGCTCACAGACCCACCCCCAAAAACTGCCTGCTAAAAGGCATACACGGACAATTGAATTTGTATTCTTTGTGTGGTAGGAAAACCCAGCTGGTCTAACAACAATCAATCAAACTGGATTTATAGATATCCACACATCCCCAACACAGTCTTGTGTCCCTCACCCTAAACCACAGGATTCACTAACCCCAGACACATCACATACCGTCCCGGAGGACCCAAACCTTTCTGGTTGTCATCTCCTCGTTCTAACGAGGGACCCACCTGGAGAGTAGAATGAATATGCAGGCGATAACATAAACAAAACGTATGTGTGTCTGTCTGGACTGGGGTTGCCTTCGACTGGGTTAAATCGTCGTTCTATTAACATTTCCATTAGACGTCTATTATATCCCTGAAGCCCTGGACATCCTATTGACACTACGAAAACATCAGACCAACCTGTAGGCCGACTACTTATTGTGATCGTTCTGGAGCAATGGAACGGCCCTGACTTTCATTGGAAAAGCCCCAAAGCCTGTTTCCCTCCAAAGGGGATTCCTGATTCAGACACCAAAGACCGGGAGTAGCAATTGAGATGTAAAACAGCGGTGTCATTCAGACCACGATAAAACAAGGCGGATTAATGAAGTCGCACACAAAAAGACAGTGTCCTGTGCCACCATCAGGAAACAGTGATCTTGGGTCTTAGTTAACGACTGGCATTCACTCACACACACATACACACACACACACACACACACACGCACACACAGCCCCAGTCACCCTGGCCGATCTCCAGGTACTAACCAACAGGAGAGTGTGCGTTCATGCAAGTCCATACAGTACAGTACCAGTCAAAAATGTACCACAGATCTCTTCATTTCAGCACACAGGATTCGAACCAGCCACTTTATCCAATGCACATGTTTAACCAGTGTATTCCAAGGATGAATCTATTGAACATAGGAGCTGGGGAATGGACATCATCTAAAAAATGAGCCAATCGCTGCGCTGGCCTCTTCTGTGCGGTGTCCAGTGCTTGGTGCTTACCAGGCCCAGAAAGGACCGGCATCTCATCATGTGGGTGTCCATCCACGGGCCCTCGGTGCTCCAGGCAGCAGAGGGGCCACATGTCATGACAGGTTCTCCAACGTGATGCTTGTTCACATTTGCTTTCACTTCAGTGTCCTTCGCCCCTCCCACATCTACCACTGATCTCAGGGAGGAGGCTCCTAACTAACGCATAAATGCCAGAATGTCTGCGGTTGTTTGTCTAAACTGTTGGAAACCTTTTTTAAACGTTCTAGGAATCTACTGGCAGCTCATAGGAATGTGTTCCAAAGCAGACAAATTTGTCTGATGTACGGCATCGTGAAGGAGTGGCAGAGTGTGAGAGACCTTTAAGTGATGCCAAGCTAGTATTAGCAAGCATGCCCATGACAGCTAACACAGAGACTTTTTGCTTCTGCCTAACATGTAGGAGGGCCAGCCACCTGCAGGAGGGCCAGCAACCTGTAGGAGGGCCAGCAACCTGTAGGAGGGCCAGCAACCTGTAGGCCACATGGAGTCAGCCAATGTACATTCCCTCCTGAATAACGGTATCGCAAGCCAGCACTGGTAACCGACTCCAATCCGCCGGGACTCAAGGTGCTGGTATTTGAGTCTCTTGGCAGAAAGGGCCAGCTCCATGTACACACATTCACAGTCAAGTTGTCCCTACACACTCCCCAAGCCATAGTCAAGCCCACTAACTGGAGTCTGTCGCGATAAGAACCGTCGCCAGCTCCCACGGCACGTGGCATTTCCGGGCAGTTTATCAACTATTCGTTTAAAAGGTCACCGCAGGTTTGTTTTGTAGTTGCTTTTTAAACACAAAAAAAACCCTCTCTGAAACCCTCCAGGTTTTTCTCTTAGATGATAAGCTTTGGAAGTGAGACTGATACATAATTTTTCATTCAACTGCACCATAATGTTTAACGTGCGGCTGTGGTTCCAAAGACAGAGCAGCATACATCTATGGTCTGTACCTGAAAACAGGTATATAACCTAGGACGCATCCTACCTGATACATGTCCTCCGACAAGCTTAACTCTAGACTTCCTGCTTCCTGTTCCCCCGTCCTTCTAAGGGCATAATATAGGAAACGGGATGGATAACCTCCTCCCACTGAATGCCAGGTTCCTGCTGGCCACTTGATAAGAGACGTCTATTTTTGTTAATGGACTGACCTGGGATTGTATTTACAGCCCGGTTGTCCTGGGAAACCAAAGCAAAGCATGCAGCCTTCAAACAACTTGGAGCTACTGTAGTATGTGTTATGGTGTTAGAGGCAATAATCACTAAGGAGGTTTACTTATTTAACCTTCTAGAAGGCTTACCATGAAGCTTTAGACTACTGAAATGTTCTACTTGTTACTTTGAAGCATTTTTTTGGTATTAAGCCAGACACAAATACACATACATTACAATAAGGCGCTGAAAATTGCTCTGAATCCATTAACGCAGTCATCACATTCAACATGTAGTGCCCATACCCCTCAGGCTGAAAGGGTCAGTGCTCCTAAAGCTTTCACTTATACATCTCTGAGTAGGTTAAGAGGAACTATGAATCTGGAGTCAGACCTCTGAGTAGGTTAAGAGGAACTATGAATCTGGAGTCAGACCTCTAAGTAGGTTAAGAGGAACTATGAATCTGGAGTCAGACCTCTGAGTAGGTTAAGAGGAACTATGAATCTGGAGTCAGACCTCTGAGCAGGTTAAGAGGGACTATGAATCTGGAGTCAGACCTCTGAGCAGGTTTAGAGGAACTATGAATCTGGTGTCCGACCTCTGAGCAGTTTTCGAGGAACTATGAATCTGGAGTCAGACCTCTGAGCAGGTTTGGAAGGACTATGAGTCTGGAGTCAGACCTCTGAGCAGGTTTGGAAGGACTATGTGTCTGGACTGACCAGATATATAAAGCTATTCAATAAAGCCCTCTTATTCCACTCCAGCCTTTACCTCTGCCTCTTTTTATCAGTCTAGAAAATCAGTCACCGAGGGCCAAACGCAAGATGTCTGCAGTCCTGAAAGCCTCAGAAGAATGCATCTAAAGCCAAACAAAAAACCTGAGGGGGTCTTAAATAAGAGCTGTCCGATCGAATACCTGATTGAAATGAATTGGGAAAGAGACAAGCGGACCGGGCACCCCTATCAACCATAAACCCCCGTCTTTGTCCCTTATGGGGTTTCACAGTGGCCACATTCTGTATACACAAGCAGCCATTCAGGCACCCACACACATAGTCACAAACACACACACATAAATACATACAAATATGCACACACACAGGCAGACACACA
>JACXGI010006431.1:0-41997 GCA_016801175.1 Esox masquinongy
AACCATGTCTTTGTGGATATTGTGGTCAGTTAACCATGTCTTTGTGGATGGATTCACTAGTGGAAGCAAAGAAGACCTATAATATCTACTATGCAGCACCACACTCTATGCACAGTATAAGTCTGTTGCACAAAATCGCAAAAAGCTGATATTATTGTGTTGTGAAGTGTACTCTTACCTTGAATGGAAATTCGTTCATAAGGGAAACAATGGCACACACATTTGCAGCTCACAATTGCAGAGTTGGTACTGTGCACGCTGTACAAAGCCCCAGTGGTGTGCCTAAGTTGAGTGGTTGCTAATTAACTGTAAAAAAAAATTCACCCACGCAAAAATGGCTCTGTAACTAACTACAGTGAGTGGTTGAGAGGGTTTCCTATGTTTGTTTACAGACACTGCATGGGAGAGGGGGAAGGAAAACGTGACAATGGAATAGCAGCAAGGGCCATCTGTTAACAAAGGGAAATTGTGTGATCCAGTTTGAGCCCAGAACACTCTAAATGCAGGGTCTTCTCTCCCCTCTCTTCACCCTACTCTCTTCAGTAATTGATGATGCACCTGAGTGTGCTCGTGAATGCTGTTGAGAAAAAAGTTGGATAAGAAACTAAACGAATATGGAACAACTCCCCTGAGTGATGAGCATTCTTTTACAGACAACAACAGTGAGCTCTAATAAATGGGTGTCGGAAGACGTAATGAATAAATGGTTTCTAATAATGTGAGTGTTTTTTCAGTTCCATTTACTATTATTTCCTAACAGGTTGGAACTGAGCAAAACAGGCAGGAGGAAATGGCCCTAATTACTATAAACAGGCTAGTGATGTTTGGTGGGAAGGGATGGTTTTCACACAGAACATAAGGTTACCTTTTGGTCTTTTCATTCGGTACAGCACCGTGTGGGTTTTGCACTAACCAATTCATACAATTACACCTTTTATTTTGGATTCTGTATGTCTACTCTTCTTCGCACTGAGCAAAGCGGTTCAAGCTTCTTTGATCAAATGATATTAAAGGTGATATTGGAAAAAGGTTCTGGGTTTCCCATACCGACGTGATGTGGTTTTGCCTGTATCGTGTTGCTTTTCTTCTTCTTTTTTTAATGCTGCTGACTATTCATGTTAGTAAAATGGTTGGTAAACACAAAGGGATGAAGGCTAACAAGATAATCGTCTGTCTTTTTAACCTGGCCAACTAGCAGAATGGCAGTTACCATGCTATAGATTACCAGACTGTGTTTTTGGCCAGCCTTGTTAACGAGACTGATAAGAATCAGATCATTCTTTTCGAATCAATTTTTTTATGTATGATTTTTTTCTGAAAGAGCAGTAGGCTGAACTCAAACCCAAGCTGCGCCAGGACACGTGCAATGCAGGCTGCAGCTTAGATCACTGGACCACCCTAGGCCACCGGCATAGATTGAGTTATATTGAATTCCAAGGTGCATTTACAATTGCATCGATTTCATTCCTTGTATGTCTCAAGGCTGAATGTAGCACTTGGGGAAAAGCTTGGTAGAAACTTTCCATGTGGACGAGACGATTTCCTCTAAGGGGTTGTTTGGCCCTGCTAAAGACTCCCACCTTGCAAGAAGTGAGGCCTCCCTATGGCACACTACGGCAGTTCCTCTGTTTTCAATCACAGACAACAGTTGACATCCAAACATTTTGTTCTCACCCTGGATTTCATTGTGTTCTCAAGTGTTACATTCAGGAACATGAGTTTAATAGAACACATTTTCTACACAGGTAGACACCCGGTTGTCAAGAGTGGTGGATTTTGAAAAAGAGAAGGAAATGCAACTGACCTTTGCCACCCCAAAATGAGATACACTGCCCTATCAGATGGCAGGCTTGGCTGTTTGTAGTGACCGAGGGCGCACATGCTCCGTATCGGCATGATAAGTGAGATTGGTGACAAACTTGGGTTCCATCATTTTGATTTGTGTCCCGTGACCTTTTAGGGTCTGAATATGTCATCTGTGGTCCGATAAGGCTGGCATAGAGCCGATTTCCTGGTCCCCGAAAAGGGCAGGTCACTAAGTCCTAATCTTTAATGACGGGCCCTCAGCGACAACGGGTACCTCAAAGTGCAGAATATCAAAAGTTAATAGAATCCCATTGATTGGGTCACATCAACCTCAGTCCATTTCATAGCTCTACCTTTCGAGTTCCTGTCTGTCCATGCGATCACCTCCTCTCGACTTTGATGTGCTTGGGGACCAGGGTGTTGAAACTTTTGGACCGTTCACTTCTGAAGTCAAGAGAGCAGGCCCGTGCACTGCGAGCTCCTCTTCAGTCACTGGGGTTAATGGTGAACCGGATGTCGGACTCGAAGCCAGCAATTTGTCGTCTCGGGCCGCAGCGTCACTTATCGGGAACTTTGCGGAAAGGTTTCCTCTGCTAAGCCCAATTCGGACGAGGCATTTGTGCATTTCCTCACCTGTGTGTAGCCCTGCGAGAGTAGAGTGCATCGTGCGACATCAACACAGTAACGAGTGTGCGGACAGTTGCACTTTAGAATTTTTTTCTAGCACTCGAACAATTTTGGCTAATGGGCCAGAATGTATGCAGGGGAGGGGCATATATCAACAGGTCCTAGTATCTCCATCTGTTTAAAGTGGCCCGCCCAGAACTTCTACTGCAGCATGATTTGAGGGTGACGTCTGCTTCGTTATATCGACCTTTTCCAAATGTGGAGGTTTGGAAAACCTCAAAGCTAGAGGAGGTTTAATGCGTCAAGAGATCCTAACGCATTAAAAGAAACATGGATTAATTGCCTGATTTTCACTACAGGAATCAGTTTGCTTGACAAGGAGCACCAGTGGCCTTGGCTCCTCTGTATGCTGGTTGTGCTTGTCCATTGCCTGTAGCCCAAGCAGAACAGGGTGACAGCGTGAAGCTTGTCGTTTATCCTTGCAACCTGAGAGAATGTGGCTTGCTGATGCCATCCTCACGTTGAGAATTGTAATCGGTTGACCTCCATATACTCTCAAATAAAAGCGTCCTATACATTGATCTTCCTTCAGCTAGTCATATTGGCGAGTTACACACGCTGTTGTGGACCACTCTTGCTTCGAATTCCCTCTGGGCGCCTAATTCAGCCTTCACGCCTCAGGTGATGTCATACCGGTATCTGGCTTTTAAGTTCCTCCCACTGTGTGTCACGCACGGGCATTGAACACGCACAGTGTGTGAACCCAGACCCGTGGGCTCTACTTGTGTGACACACACTTCATTCGTTTTTGTCAACTTGCAGCAGACAAATGTCAAATGTGTTCCCTTAGGAATGGAATAAGGAACAAGTCCTTGTTCGCTCGCACCGGCTGTGCATGTTGAATAGCAGTTCTGGAACGAGGAAGTGAAGGTTGTTCTTCAGAGACAATCAGTTATTTCCTAAACCTAACAGTTTTACCTTTTTGGGGAGGTTTTATTAATTCATCACATGTTCCACTATCCAAACCTTATGGTTGCGCTAAATACCTCTACAGACGTGACTTGTCCTTCAGGTAAGTTGGAACGCCAGTCTCCCCCTCTCGCTTAGTCTCGTTCTTTTCTCACAGTCTCAATCCTCTTCTCCCTCGCTTGATCTGTGGATTGAAAAGCAGGAAAGCAATCCCTTGGTGCTGACAGCCATCCGCTCTTCTGAGGAGGAAGAATCACACTTTGTAATGGGGCATTTTCTCGGAGTGAGTTCAGTGAAAAGGAAGAGACATGTCTAGAAATGAGGCTCCTGGAGTATGATGGTGATGGGAGTTTTTTGGTATACCAGATGGTGCACCTTTTTAATAAATGGGTCCGTACGACTGTGGTCAAAAGTACTTTATTACAGTATAAGGAATAGGCAACCATTTGGAACTCCCAGGAAATAATGTGTTTGATGCTTTTTTTTTATGATCCCTGAAAACATTATTATGAAAACATTATGTTTTCAGGAAAAAAAAATGTCACATTGTCACGTTCTAAGGGTGCAGGACACAGGCGCAGAGAGTCTTCAAATAAAGTTTGTATAATCCAGTTAAATCCGAGAACATCCAAGAACATGAGCAACAAATGTCACATGAAACAAGCAACAGCAACAATGACAGACAAGAAACACTAGGGCGGGAGGAACTTAAATAGGGTCATGACGAGAGGGCAAACTAGATACAGGTGAAAGCAACACACTAATGACACTAAACTGAAGAAACAGAGAAAGTAGAACAGGACATAGAAATGTAACGACCAGCACGGCATTTGCCGCGGCCGGCCGTTACACACATCTGCAGGGAAATAAAGACGGCAATCAGCAAGGAGGTTAACACTACTCAAAGTATTTCAGAGTTCAGTTGGCTGGTTTTCTTCAGAGTTTAGTTGGCTGGTCCCCCCCCCCCCCAAATAAGCTCTAAAGTTTGCTCAAAGCTCTTGAGTTCTGGGCCTGAAGGTAATTAAATATGGCAGAGACAAACAGTAGTTAATGACAACAAGTTAAATTAATTATCTTTGACCTATTCACCCCTCAGACCGGGTTCCTCCTGGGTCCTTGAGTCCCCAGGATTCAGTTCCCTCACAGTTGTATTTATTTTACAGATTTTAAATAACTTGAGGAATTTGGATATGCTTAACAGATAAGTATTAACTCTTACCCCAACCATTTATATTAAAATAACTTTCTGATGTACATTAAGGACCCCAGGTGAGAATAGAAGAAAGTGCTTCATTTGAAGCCCCGTCAGAAAGAGAGCATAACTTGGTTTGTTTTGTTTTAAAAATAGCTCTCGTGCCTGGAAAGGCTGGAGAACCCAGATCCACGCAATGGATTAACTGCTGTATAAATCAAGCAAGGGAATCAACCAATTTGGAAGGTACGTGCTTGCGTTCACTTTTGTATCAGTTTTCATGGTTTCCTAATCAGGGTTAGGTACGTCGTGCACGCTGACTAAAGTATAGTCTGAAGTTGTTTAATGAGCGTTGCATCATGACATAATAGAGAATGAGGAGTTGCTTAATACTATATTGTCCCTGTAGGGGAAATTTATTTGGCGACATTTCTGGCATAAATTGCTTTGACACGTTACACCAAATCTATGAAACAGGTAACATACAACACTAATTTACAACACATACCACAAGTTCAGGCCAGGATAATGTCGCGAATGCGGGGTTCTGAATTAGGATGTAGTGCATCTGTCTGTTGGTATCTGATGATGGCTGGAATGAATGACACGTACTGTAGCTTTGTTCTGTATAGTGGAATGTTGAGTTTTAAGGATGTGCTAACATCAATCTAAATGGTCAAAAGAGATGTTTTCTATTAGCTATGTAATGTTGTTTTTAAACACAGTTCATAAAAACGATCTCGCACTCAAGGTAATGACCCCAAATAGGCAGTTAGTTGTCGTGAAACAATTAGTTATAAATTTAAACGTGATTTGGAAAAACAAAATATACTTCAGCTAGCTGAAGGGACACTAATATAAATTTTTCTCTAGCCCTAGCTCAGCTGGCCCCGCCCGTAAGTCGCAACCAGGATTCAAACACATGGCCGCAACGACACAAAATTCACTCCCATGTTTCACAAATGCATGCGGGAACACACATCCTACAAATAACTAGGAACAATAAAATGCTTGCGTTATTTAAAAGTTTCTCTGCTTTTGTATTCTATACCCGAGACATCCACGTTCACAAATCCATTTTTGCATTTCCTGAATGCCATACGAAATTTGTTAAAATAATTTATCACTGGTAGAAAAGAGGGTTCAAAAAGGGCTTGGTCTTTCTGGGGTTGAAAAAAGCCATTGGGTGTTTTTTGAGTGTCATTGACTAGCAGGAGACAGAAGGCTGTTGTGTGTACTACCTGCTGTATGTGCCACTGCTTCAGTGGAGTTGTTTTCCTTATCTGTGAGATGCATAGTGTACGGCCAAGGGCAGCGATGCACAGTGTCGGGGTCGAGGAATGTCTCTGTGCCCGTCACTGAGAATTGTGGACACCTGCTGGTTGACAGAGCACCGGGCCGTCTATAACACAAGCTTGTTGATGTCCTCTCACAGAAGCATTAAACTGTACCGCTGCTTTTTTGTGATAACGCACTTTTGTTTACAACAGGTGATTTCTTCAGTAAACTTTGATGTTTCATGGATAGTAAATAGTTAACGGGCACATTTGACTATTTGCACTTTTTCCAGGGGTTCGCTCAATTGTTTTGTCAAAAGAGATCAGGAGAAATATTTCAAGTTTAACCCATATTTGCCGGATGACTCAAACTTTTTAGTGCACAAGTTTTTGTTAAGGTTTGCTGGTGGTCAGGAGTTTGGGAAGCCAGGCAAACACAATAGGTTTCTTTTTCATTCTCTAGAAAATCTCCTGTCATTCTACTGTTATTTGTCATTATTGTGTTTTATATTGCTTTCACTGATGTGTTGTCTAATAATCATTATAAAACCAGCAACCGCCGAAAAAAAAATTAAGAACATTTTAAAAACTTGTTGAAGGATTAAGAATAAAAGGTATTTCAGGGAAACACCTTTATGATCTACAATTCAAATCTCAATAACAACCTTATTAGTTAGCAAACCCAAGTGGCACACTTCATTTTAAACACATCCATTAGCTGAGTCTCATTTTTCGAAAATTAGCAAATTAATTCTGATACCCAGAGAATCACAGAACTCCCCTCTATACCCGCTTACTATTTTTACCCAATAAATGCATGTGCCAAAATTTGGTAAGAGGGTGCTCAGTATTCCACACTTACAGCATCAATATTTAATTCATTAGGACTGCAATTATACATGATGATAGGAAGCTTTTAGAAAGAGATGGAGGGGAAGACGTTGGGTACTGAGGAATAGTTATCAGATTCTCTCGTTCTTTCTCTCTCCTGCAGAGTTCAGCTGCTAGCAGAGGGAGGTTTCCCCATCATGGATGACATAATCAACACAAATGAACTCAACATAGCCCCTTCTTCATAGAGAAAAACCAAACCGGAAACCTCAAATAGTATTACCACTCTCTCCAGGGCCGTCTCTAACATTTGGGGCCTTACTCGAGGGAAAATAAATAAAATTGCTCCCTTGGCGGTAGAGAAAAAAATATATGCTTGAAAGTTAATCGTATTCGCGGCAATTAGACAAACTTTGGGATTACTTGTATTATGATATGACATTTTTAATGATATCGCAAATGCTTTTTTCCAGAATGACTTAATAGATCAATAAGGGTGAAGTGCCTTGCTAAAGGGCCCACACGTCGTAAGGCGTTTCACTCAGATGACTTGGAGATTCGAAGCACCAACCTTTTGGAAACTGGTCCAATGTTCTGACCTAACAAAATCAATGAGGGACTCCTGGAGATCAGAGCCCCGGGCACATGCCCTGCTTTCCTGGTCGGTGTTTGGCCATGATTGCTACTACATCTACTATTGAGTTTCGCTAGCTGGCTAAAATATCTACCAATTGATAAATAAGCAGGGCTTATTTTCAGCTATTTGAGTGACTGCCATGACGAGATAAACACTGCTGATGCACAACAGCACTTAGAAATGGCACTTGGTGTATTCTAATATTCTTACTCTCAATTGTAAGTTGAGACCCAGACTGAAATACACACACACACACACAGAACACACACATACAAACAAACTAATCCTGCTTGTGCCAGTTATTCCTGGAGTTGGCCCTCGGAGAGAAAATGAAAAGTGAGAGATAGTGATAGGAAGGGAGAATCTATGAATAGTAACAGACAACAGTCAGACACTACATAAACGTGCATTTCCAATGGAAAAATACTCTGCTTACTGTGAATGATATCATTAATGCGCACTTCTCTCTATATAGTCTCCTTTGTAAAATGCTAGCTCGTCTTGATCGGCAGTCGTCACAACTGAGCATGCCACTGGGGGATGAGGACTGGTGAAAAGAGTGTGACAGGGCGATGTGAGACTGAAGAGGTCCCCTCCATCTTGGTAGAGTTTTCCTCAGCCTGTTTGATCAAGAAGCCACCCTGGGTGAAGTAGGAGCCTGGACATTGGAGCACCAGGACGGGGAACCAGGGTGCACAGAATGTCCTACCTGATTCCTCCAGGCTCCCCTCCTATGGTGACACTACAGAGAGGGATCCAGGATAGTTCCGGGAAATTAGATTGAAATTTGTCACGCATGCAAAGGAGCAAGTACACACAGGCTTATGGAGACACGCGCAGACACATACACACACGCACAGATCTATGCACACACAATCACATACACACACAGACACATACACACGCACACACTCCAGTCACTGTTCCCACGCACTCGGGCAAGCACAGACAAACACTTTCTCACTGTCTCTCTTTCGAATTAAGAAAAAATGTGTTATGAATTTCAGGTTTGTAGAAAACATTTATGGAAGTGTTTTAAATTTAAACTTTAGGACATAAAATGTATTAATTGCAAACACACACAAAGACTCCCTACTCAAACACACACATGTACTCGAACACTGTAGTCCCTCTTCACAAACACACACACACATACACACACACACGTACAAACACTCTAGAGTCTCTCCTCACACAAACAAATACACACACACTAACACATAAATTCCCTGAGCAGCTGGTGCAGCTGAGAGCTCTTTCAACTCCCCTCCAGAGAGAGAACAAGACAGACTTCTCATGACTAATTCTGTAAAGCTAAGTTGACCTCTCCCCCTCTCTCATTGTCATCCCAAAGTCTCCCCACATTATGGCAAACCCCTTCAAAGAACATTCAGTGGCCGTGTAATGTGATTGATTCTTCAAGGTGGCAACGAAGACATAACGGCGCGCGTTGTCAAAAACAACAGCTTCATCACTATCCCTAAAAAAAAAAAAACTTAAAAACGGCACAACAAAATTAATGTTATGCCTATTAGGACTGAAATTACATATGCTGACTCTTTGGATCTCGGTCCAGACATCTGCGGAAAGAAATCTATTTGATCGCATCTCCGAGTGATGTGACTTATAACGTAAATCTCATCTCCCTCTAATGCTTTCTGACAATACAGAGAATTGGCCTGTAATTCAATTTTCGCAGGACTCTATAATGCAGAGATAAAGGGTATGTATGCTTTTTTATCAGAACACTCCAATCAGTCCATAAAGCAGTAGTAGACCCGATTTATCAAGGCACACAAGGATTTTGCAATGGAATATGACAAAAATATGAACAATTCCTGGGAATTCCTTCCTATTTGAGTCAAATTTCTTCCCGTTGTTGCTTAATCGTAATGACCCATGTAAAAGGAATTTTACAGTACCCATCAAAGGCTCCCCACTTACAGGCTTGAGGCTGATGGAAGCTGGGAGACATTTAAGGTGTGATCCAACCATTATGTGATTCATTCATTTCTTAATTTGCAGAATAATGATGCAAATAATTTATTGGGCATAATTGGTCTATATGACATAGGATGTTGCATATTAGTTGCAGGGTACATCATGCACGCTAAAAACTGAAAACTAGGCCAGTTTGTTTGGTTAAATTAGATTAATCTTTTTGTTTACCACGCAACCTCATGGGAACATTGTTCTGTTAAGAACACAATACATACATATTCATGTCAACGAAGTGATATCACCTATAAACAACAAAGATCATGTTTCTTATTAGCCATGATTGATGATTAGCGACTGATTGTATTAGTCCAATAAACTGCCAAGAAAATGACTCACCTAGTGTACAATCAGCCTCGTGTATTGTGTAGCATGTTTTATAAAGCCAGTCACAACCCCTTTTAAAACCATGCTGTCACTCTACCTTGTCCAACAAGACTTTTATTGCCCACAATAAATCTGTGACTAGTAAATAATTTCTAACAATGAAAGCTCCAACTAAGGTCATTACAAAGAATCATTATTTTGTGCTACAGTACACAGGTAGAGTGACTGGATCAGGTTCTATTAAAGTAGAAGAAAAATAAGTGTTTTCTGAAGAAAATAATATTTTTAACTCTGTAACACCCAAACATAGAGAAGAAAAAATACTAACCTTCAGAAGTATTATAACTTTTTTTTAATTAAAACATTTTAAGCATGGAGAACATTCAACTTACAGAGCTGTAGGTATTTAGTTGTCTTTTCTGTTTTATTTAATTACCATACACTGGATTTGTCATCAATGGCCTCAACTGTATTATGGCCTTGTAAACCACATTTTATTTAGTGAAGAAATAAATATTGACCCTTCTGATGTGCCACAGGAACATCCAATTAACTCCTGAAGTATTTGGTAGATATCTTTTTTTTTTAGTTTTACAAAGTGCAACTACCTCCAGCTCTTTTTTTCTCTACGTAAACGTAACTGCTACAGACAGGAAATGAATATTTTAATGGTTGTACATGTTGCTAGTGATTAAGAGGCTACTAATGCCCGAATTATGCTGACTCACAACAAATACTACTAGGAGATAGATCTGGGTCTAGGGAGATGTTTGCTTTTTTCTTAGTCCAATAAAATTTTGTAACATCTTGCTAAGGTAATTAACAGTTCCTGTAGGCATTCACTGAACATACATAGCACCATATTAACTATCAACTGTATGATTTCTGGCAGTAGAGCTGGGATTCCCAACCTCCAGGACTGGCAATAAGCCAAAAAGAGTTTGACATATTCTTGACATATTCTTCTCCCAGTAACCCGAATAATGGACATCCAATAATTCTGGACTTCAGGCATGCCAGTTTAGCACCCGGATTCTTTTACTACGGAGACTGTTGCTGTTGTAATACGTGCAGAATGTGGTTTGGCATTGTCTTGCTGAAATAAGCAAGGCCTTCCCTGAAAAATACAATGGCCCTCATTCATGAAACGTGCGTATGATCAAATTTGATCTTAAATGATTGTATGATAATTTCACCGACAGAGCTGATATTCATCAATATTGTCTTTGTCGTATCCTTACAATCGATCGCACGTCTGGTCGGAGACCGTGTAAAGCAACGTCAAAAAAATAAAATCATGCTTGATTCGCAATAAGACCATCATTATCACGAAAAACAACAATCGTAACAGCCTCAGTAACAACAACCACAGTTATAATTATAATAATTGGTAATATAAAATAAGATGACGAGGAAAATAACACATACAAACGTACCACAATATTAAATATTGTATAGCTAACGTAGGCTATTATTGTATTATTTATTTCACTTTATTCTGCATTTTCTCTCTTATTTCTGTGGTTCATGCATTTGTAAGGTTTGAAATGCCTTTGTGTATGTAATGCGCTAGACATATAAACTTGCTTTGCCTTGCTTTTCCTAAGTCACTCAGGCCGTATCGACATACTTGGAGATCATAAATGGTTGTTATAATTTTGGTGGCTGGCATCTTGATTAGCTAACAGGTCTTAAGTTAACTAGTGAGAGGATAAATAAACCAGTGGTTCTGAATCGAGCAGTCACCCTAATGATGGCAGAGCTTGCTCTTTTAAAGCTCTGGGCTGAGGCGCGTAAGTGTTCCGTAACTGCGCTGATTTTGTCATGGGGAATGACAAATGGTTTATTTGCCGTTTCAGGCTATAATTTATGTTGAAATCTGTCAATTCATAGGCTGCTGATCGCCACACCCGCATAAATTACGGGTGTGTCATATATAAATAAGGACAGGTGCAGGGCATTCTCCCGTCCACGTCTTCATCCGATTTATCAATCTGCAATGACATCTATGCTCATTTCGACCAGGTGACAGTTTCATGAATCACACTTAGAGATGATCGTAAGTCTATATTGTTAAGCATTAATGGTGCATTCACAGATGTGCAAGTCACCCATGCCATGTGCACTAATGCACCCCCATACCATCACAGTTGCTGGCGTTTGAACTGTGTGCTGATAACAAGCCGGATGGTCCCTCTCCTCTTTAGTCTGGAGGATGCGACGTCCATGATTCACTAAAATAATTGGTCCAGATTCTCCCGATTACTCACTCTGGCATTGTCCTGAGCCCATGCAGTGATTTCCACTACAGAATCGTGTCTGTTTTTAATGCAGTGCCGTCTGAGGACCCGAAGATTATGGCCATCCAATATTGTTTTCAGCCTTGTCCCTTGCATACAGAGATTTCTCCGGATTCACAGAATCTTTTTGTGATATTATGTACCAGAGATCATGAGATGCCCAAACTCTTTGCAATTTTACGTTTTAAGAAAGATTATTCGTAAATTGTTGCACTATTTGCCTGTGCAGTACCTTACAGAGTGGTGAACCCCTCCCCATCGTTACTTCTGACAGACCCATCCTCTCTGGAATGATCTTTCAATACCCAGTCATGCTACTGACCTGTTGCCTATTGACCTTATTACTGTAGTTGTGTGATATTCCACCAGGTTTAGTTTTTAGCATAACACAACTTTTTCTGTCTTTTGTGGCCTCTGTCACAACTTTTTTGAAAAGTGTTACTGGCATCAAATTCAAAGTGGGCATATATTTTTCAAGAAACAATATAATTTCTCAGTTTTAACATTTGATATGTGGTATTTATACTTTTTTCTGTTGAAAGTAGGGTTTAAATGATTTGCACATCATTGCATTCTGTTTTTATTTACATTTTACGCAGCCTCCCAACTTTTTTGGTAGCAGGGTTGTAGAACATATTTGTAAAATTTATTCACACCCATAAACCATGCTGATTGGATGAACTGAGTGCTCATCACATCTCCCATACACAGTCCACTTGCTCAGTGCACTGCAATGTCAGGGCGTGGGTCTTCTGCCTGAACGCAGTAGCAAGCTATACATGGAGCTCCTGTACATACTACACCTCTTTGGGTGGCAGGGGTGGGACACAGACCGGCACGTATCCCATTAACCACACATACTGTGCAGGTGGTGTATTACATCAAAGACACACTGACACTAATGAAACAGTGTCAGGTGACGAGGGGTGAGGAAGATGAACTGTGGCGGACCAGCTCTCCCACTCACACCAAGCAACATGTCTGACAGAGTGTTGCATAATATCCTCGTTATGGAAAAGCAGTGCAATTTATAGGGAATACTGGTTCATTTTCAGCCAGGGCAAGTAGTGCACTATATAAGAAATAGGGTTACATTGAGGACTGAGTTGACTTGGGGTTCGGTAGGGACACCAAGGGGACATGACTTGGCGGGTGGCTAAGTTACCGTCCAAGCCACATGTGATGTGACCCTCCTTGCCAATCCCTCATCCCCTTCCGCCCCGTGTCCCCAAGTACCAGGGCCGAAACACAGAGAGAAGCCAGGCCCGGGCGTGTCGTCAGTCCGCTCGCCAAGAGGCGCCCGTGCCATTTCAGACAGGGCGCTGGCGTACCGCGCCGACCCTCGCCAAACACAACAGACACGCTGCCAGACCTCCACATCCTCCCCTTTCCAAGTCAGTGGCTCGGGGGCTGTCACTCTCGCCCTATAAGAGCCATCGTTATGCACGTCGCGCTGCATTCCGCAGCCAGGGCTAAAAGCCTCACGATGAAAGGGAACCTGCTCTGACAAAAGCGCAGGTGCTTCGCCAGGGGCTAATAGAAAAGGCACTCACAGTCGAACATAAGCATGGCTGCCACCCAGATTGCAGCCTCACACGGGTTTATGTATTGGGTAGGCTTCTCCGTATTAAACCGGAGTGCTATCGGGGAGAATGTTCCAATTACTGTTTCTACACGTTCTACACTTTCTCTGACTATGGCTGTGGTTAAATAGAAAATTGGGCATTGATTCCGAGTTTGCAGACACTTGTTTTTATTCAGACTTATTCTCCGGCACCTCGGCAACAGTCGGGCTGACGCGGGACAGAACCTCTCATGACCAGCTGCGTTCTGACAGGAGGCTCACGTGGCCGCGTGTTGCAGGACTGCAACGTTCTCTGAAAATGGTGTCGTTTGAATGTATTTAGAAATAGGGAAAAAACTGAGAGGTCTATGTGTGAGTGTGGGGGACTGCGCGCGTGTGTGTGTGGTTGTGTGCATGTACATTCTGGCGTATTTGTATTTCGGTTCATGTCCCTTTGTCTGGTCTCGGAAGCACAGTGGTTGTCATACTATGAGGGTCATTTATTTTGCTCAACACCACGACAACAGCTGCACATCATTAACTAGCCCTGGTGCTGTCAGCTGTGAAACAGGATAAGAAGCGGTTGTCTACCGTACATTATACCGGCACCTAATGCCACTCTACAGTTCGACGTTCCTCCTGTGGAGATGTATTGTTTATTCCTGCGTGTCTGTGTGCGTGCGCGCACGCTCGACGTGCGTGCCTGTGTACTGATGTTGCCACTCAATCTCAGCGGTCCCCTCTCCCCCTCACAGTGATGTAATGCAATACAGAACCATAAACACCAACCAACCCTTTCTTTCTCTGTTTTGTTTGCACACCCAGAAGACCTTACCTACATAAGTACACTTGCTTCAGGAGCATAATTTATTCCCGACCTGGCAAAGACCTGAGTAATTCTAGTGTAACTCCGCCATAATGCAATCATTGTTAAACTTACCGCAGTTGAGTTTAGATATTAGTCGTTTTCCACCTATTGATTTCTTTAGAAGTGAATTTTAGCTTCTATTTCGACTTAGGTAATGCTTGCCAGGCAAAGCCTCGGCATATAATGGTTTTATTATGTCACAGTTGAAAGCAACTTTTTGTATTCTAAAGAATTGTTGGTTTGATTATCCAGGCTTGAGTGGAGAAGGTTTCCGGTATTTGTGGTGATAACGACGGTTATAGGACACTCAAGGGACCTTCTTCTACAGCAGAGGGAAGAAGGTGGAGGCGATAAGCTCCCAGGCGCTTCTGAGACTCAATCGTCTGCGACTGTAGAGTGGATCTAAATTATTTGAATTGAAATGAATTAGATATAGGCCTATAGCAGCCATCCGACCTAAAAAAAAAAACAAGAGGAATGATAATGGGGGAAAAAGACTTTGCTTTCCTGTCCTTTTCACAGGCAGACAGATGGGAGATTCGGGGTATCCAGACTCTGCCCAGCAGGTATGGTGGTAAGCATCCCCCCAACACTCGCTCTGTCACCCACCCGCAGCAAACCTGCCTGACCGTATCAATATCATACCTCCATGCTAAACCCGCCCCATAATTTAAGACACTGTGATAAGCATTCTAAAGGCAACATCATTTAGCGTAAAAGCATAGGGCCTTTTCGAGGCAACATCACTGTGTGAAGTCACTGGCAAAGAAAATAGGTTGTTAATGCTATTCTGGATGTCGCTATAATTCCAATTCGTCATCCCATATCCAATTTCTAACGGTATCTGAGGCGTCTACACAAGTCATTAAAATGTCACCTAGCCTGTACGGGGTCTTGTAGACGTTGTACAATTCAGTGATTGTTTTAAGTGTCACCTGAATTCCTTCACAACTCGTCCCCGTCTCCACTAAAGAAACGTGGCGGTGAATGCTTCTGCCCCAGGGGTTGAGATAATGACTTCTATATGTGGTGCAACACAACGTCAATAACACACACACCAGACGTCTGTCTCTGTTGTAAAATTGCAAAAGTTTGGTGGTTTTGTTTTTCCACGGCAAACAACTGGCTTTTGCTCTTTTGTTCATCGACAATAGAACATCTCTCATTCCTCTCCTGGAGAACACCTTCAGCCATTTTGCTTTCGCTTATTCAAAACACTGTCATTCGTGCTCCTGCAGAAAAAGAGAACATTGTTTTAATTACCTTTTACATTTTAATCACTGGCTTGTCTTTGCGCTATAAAGAGGGAGTAAGCTAAAGAAAGAAGACATTTATCATTGATGTGGTGTGTTCCTAACTATCCTCTCCTTTTTCTACCACTAATTTAACTGTGTTTACTGCCATCTCTTCCCACGATCGAGCGCTACATTTAGCGCAGGTCTCAGCCACCCCGACAGCCTGACAAATTAGGCCAATAGGATGCTTGCGAGACACCTCGTGCAAACGTCATTGAAGTTGATAACTTATCATTTGCATATAGATAAGCCATTATTAGTCTGGAACTACTCGGAGTGTTACGTATTCAGCGTTGAGTCTTCCCTGAGCACCAGGCTCAAAATAAATATGTCGGGTTATATTTTCTGCTGTTGACGCTTGACTCAGAGCAGTAGAAACCCGTTATCACTGGAAACAGATTCAATCAGATAGGTGAAGTAGATTATATTGAAGGTTTTTAATCCAATTTTAATTTCATATATAATAGGTTACTATTCATCAGTTTACTAAGGAGTGGTCTATTTATTTTTTCCCCTTTTCTTTTGTGCACCTGTTACAGGTGTGACGCTCGATTGCTGGGCCTGACCGAGAGGTCCAAATTGAGATTTAACCAATTAATTGAGTAATGTGATGTGAATACTCCCTGTGATTCTCTCCTTTGTTACCCTTGTTTCAGGGGTGGTCACCCAGGGGAAGTTGAGAAGGAGGACACCTGGCAGCCTTGACTTTGATGTATAATGTTGATGGGATGATCCTTTAAGTCAAAGATAATGTTGCAATCACAGTATTCGCCTTCATGGAGTACCAAGCCCATCTACCTGCACTGAGACACCTTTTAGTTTGTTTTAATGTTCTTTAGTTTGTGTCCATGTAACTTATGGAAACTGATAGCAAGATCAATTACCAGTGACCTTTCTCTGATATTTTCTCTCATTTTCTTCCGCTCAATCCCAAATGCAAAGAACCTGTGTAGCTTGTGTTAGTGTTATTCAGACCTACCTATGCTCTTGATTTAAACCTTGGGTGGTGTACTGTAGTCAGATATGTGCTATAGAACTGTGACAGCCCCTCTTAGCCACCATGTGACACAACCTCTTTGCCCTATCCCTTTTCAGCAATAAGCTAGCTCTTCATCTTTAGTTATTTGTATCTGATTGTTATTCATCATGACTGCAGGTGGTTGTGCTCATGCAGACCTGATGAGTCCTCCTACATTTCTAATGCAAGAACTATGGATCGATTTGACATCCATGTGAGATGATTTTCTTTTGTCGGTATTGTGCTTTATGAAAACGTTTATGTGCAACCCTGCCCAAACAGAAATATTGCATACATATAAAATCTTCGCAACCTTGCATCCTCGAATACCAAACAACATCGCTTTTTACAAAATAAGGGGCCTCAGACTAGCCAATGATATCTTTGCTAATGTCACATGACAGGCTCACACTCTATGTGGCTCCCTGACTTGGTCATTAGAGGTCAAATGCTCCACCCCCAATTTCTGTGGACAAGGTTCAGGAAGTGGAATCACAACCCTGCTGATTTTGGGTTTTCAAATATCTGATGGGCTTCACAAATCTCTGTGGTGAAATATTAATTCAAAAGATTAGCAATTGCTTGAAACCAGAAAACGAACCAGGAAAGCCTAGGAAAGCCGGCCCACGATTATTCAAATGATGATTGTTGTTGCACTCACTGGATTTGAACCAGAGTCTCCCACATAAGAGGCTGTGTCTTTAACCACTATGCCACGGAACTATACACTTACTGAGTGACGGTATAGCGTCCCGACAGTAGATCATTTTGTCACGCATCAACATCCCGCCAAATTTGAACATTTAGCTAGATACCATTAAGCATTTTGTTAAACTAACTAACATTTCTTATAAAGTTTACCTCCACCACAAATAACATCTACTGTATGAACTGTATAGCTTTTGCCACTGGCCGTTTTAAAAGCTTTTTAGCCAGTAATAGGCTTACTAGTAGGCCTATCTACTAACTTACTACTTGCAATAGTCATAAGAATTGAACAATT
The DNA here is from genome assembly GCA_016801175.1 of Esox masquinongy. NCBI lineage: Eukaryota > Metazoa > Chordata > Actinopteri > Esociformes > Esocidae > Esox > Esox masquinongy. The sequence continues at coordinate 17,713 of JACXGI010006431.1, forward strand.
GCTAGCGAGAATGAAGACGAACTTTACACTGCCAAAGCTGTTTCATTTCATGGCACAACTACTTTGTTTTTCTTTCATTCATGAATGACATTGATACAATAGTTATCAATATAGGTGACGATAACTGACTTCTCTGTCAAGTGAAAAGACAAGAGAATCGTGGAAACCCCAACTCTTTTACTGCCCAAGGAGTTGTGATCTAGCCTATATTATCCCAAAAAGCATGCACGGATGCATACTTCGAAAATCCACCAGAAATAGTTGCAATATAACCGTAAACAGTTTTAGTTTAGGTTTACTATAACATAGCTACTGAAGGTTGTAGCCAGCAAAGTTTTTGTCTATCCTGACCCAAAAAGCATGCATGAATGTGTACTTCGAAAATGCACCAGAAATAGACGCAATATAACTGTAAACAGTTTTATTTTAGGCTTACTATAACATATCTACTTAAGGTTGTACCCAGTGACGTTTCTAACTATCCTGAACAAATCCGAATGTATAATTTGTTTTGACTGTGACAAGGCTCAATAATGGGACCTCTGGTTTCCTCTAGTTCACATCTCTAACCACTACGCTGTTTAATAAGGGGTAGTCAGTCAGTCAGTCACTCACTCAGTAAGAGACATTCACTCTTCTTGGCCCGCTCCGCTTACGCGGTCTGGCAAAAAGAGGAACAATTATGCAGAAAAACACATTTCACATTAATTCATATTGTTCATATTATTAGTTCTTAGAAAATAATCGAATGCATTTGTTAGCAAACAGTACAAAAGTCAATAATGATCATTTTGAAGTACATTATTAAAAAATTCTAACCATACCTCTTTTCAGCTAAACTTAATCAATGTTTAACCTATACAAATATCTGTCACATTGCAATATCTATTATTTTAAATTAGATCATGTTCACAATGAAATTCTCACATTACATTATATGATTATTTTCTCTACTGATATAAGACAATACAATTGTAAATTGTTCTGGTGTTTGGTACAGATTTCTATTTAAAAAAAAAGGTAAATCAGACTATCAAAGCCTACACCAAAGAACAATGTTACAGCTCTAAAGGAAAAGGAAAAATATAAAAACCACAGACAACAACAGGGAATCAGTCCTCACAAAATAGAAATGTGCTTAGAAACCTGCTTAGAGGTCATTTTTGAACGGAATCTTGCCTTGAATACACACGTTTCAGAACGTATCGCCGTACAGTATCTTTCGCGCAAAGAATGTCAGCATCGCAACTTCGGCACTTTTTCCAAACATACAGGTTTGAATGCTATGCCTCGTCAACGCTTTGCAAAGTGATCCAAGTGAAATAATCATGGAATAATCTGACTCACATCAGTCAAGCATTATTTTTTGGCAAGTAGGCTTATTCTATAGAATACTGGGGTTACGGCAGACATGCTGAAGACCAATGGCAAACCATTTAGCTGGTCTGGAGGACCTATGTAAGGAGGTACTTAGCTTTGTTACTGTGTCGACACATAACGCTGAAAATGACAAAAAAAAAAACCTTTTTCTGTGGTTTGACCAGGTGCTTGTTCTTCTCCCGTATGGTAAATTATTGCAGTTTTTCCACAGTCCGTGTGTTCACGGCGCCACAGGAAGCTTTATTCATAAACGGTGAAGCAAGCCACTGCCACAGTCATCTGTCCCTCAGATGCCCAGAGTCCATCGACACAATCAATGGTCCTGCTTAGCCTTGTATCCCCAGGTGCCAATGGTCCATTTTGGGTTGGTAAACAGTTCAATTTCAATTGACTATCGTGGTATTTCTCCTGCACTAATTGCACAACTTGTAGTCTTTAACAGGGATGGGCTCATGGACTAAGAGATTTTGTCATTGCAGGGTCATTTTCCCCAAAATTATTCAAAATTATTTCCTCAAAAGTGTAGATCCAGGAATTTATATATAAAACTGGCGCACTGATTAAGTTAATCATATTCTGAGCCAAAACCTTAAGTATTTGCATAGCGGGAGTATTTGGTTTGCAGATGACTTTGGTCCTGCACTGGCCTTTTGCTAAAAAAATAATATCCACTTCATACAAAACCTGGTGTGAGAACAAAACCCATCTCACACTGGCTTCCCTTTAGGTTTACTCTGTAGTCTATACCTTGTCATGTCAAGCACTTCATCCATCTACGGGTAGCAGCCAATGCAGTAAACAGAGCAGCAGAATCCGAACAGGCTTATTTAACAGGGACTTCATAACTGTATTTGGACAGTTAGTCCGGATCATAAAATAATATTAGACACCAACAGTAGACTTGCCACAGAGAAGAAATTGCCTCCTCCCCTCATCTTGTCTCCTTATAAAAAGCCATTGGAGGAAAGACCAGACTGTACGGATACAAGGACTTTGCGACTGTGAGCATTCCTGTGAATACCTTTATATGTGATAAAAAGGGAGAAACAAGAGTGAAGTTAAGAGACCATGCTGGGTCTGTCGTGCTTGTAGTTCACAGTGGACATTAATAAATAGCAACTGCATAAAAGTGTCTTAGTTTTCAAATTTAAAGACCTAACAGGACACAATGAAGATGGTTACTGCAGGTTTGTGATATTGTAACGTATCTCAGGGAAATTTAAGATGAAAATATAATCTTGCTATTTCTACAGTAACTCTGAACTTACTGCTCACTTAAAGTGTTTCTGAGTGCAATATGGGATAAACTGATTTGCTAGCAGGCAGTGTACAGTACATCAAACTGCAATTTTACCACGACTCATCTTTTTCACATTAGGGAGCTCTGTTTTTACTGCACTGGGCAATCTCAAGTCAGGCATGGGTTGTACCCCTGAAAGGGCGGGAATGACGAAGCTGGCTAAACACTGCCCCTGCAGGACCTCCTAGACATGACCAATCAAACTCACTACCAGTGTTAATAGAATAAACAGATAGCATCAAACTTGAGATAAAGTATATTAAGACAGCAGAGAAAGCACATCTTATTCTTTCACACAAGTACTAACACATCACACAAAACAAGGTTGTAAATCGTACATCATTAGGTAACTAGTTAGATAAGGACTACCAGCTAACTCCTGAGAATTCAATCTAGGAGGGTGAGAAACCAAGCATGCCAGTCAAGTATTTTTTTTCCTGAATGCTTCTCTTTGAACAACAAAAGTAATTGTTTTACTCTGCTTTTTTCTGCAAGTGTGAAAGCTAGCTAACATTTTAACATGTTGATTATCAATAGATAATGTTGATTATCGATGATATGTAATCTTCCCAGGTTACATGATGTTAGCTGGCATTATAACTATAATGTTACGTTAGCCTAACATTGACTATTCTAATTTTCTGTCTAACAACAAACAAGAAGCCCTTTTCATAAAGATATAAAAACATTAATGATAAACAATCTTTTACATTTTTACCCCTTCTGAAGACATTGCACATCCGATTTGATGTATCCATTTTTCAATCTTTAACTAAGCTTGGTGGTAACTTTTCTGGGCGACTTCCTGCAACACGCTCAAAGTGGATTTAACAAATCATGTCACTGAAGGCTGAATACCTATGAGAGGGGGGGTTTCTGGGAATTTGTGTTCATCTCTAGAAGTAATAACACATCCTTGCCATAGGCGTCTCTAAAAACAACTTAAAAAAAAGGTACACAGACTATTTTAAATGGCTAACAATTGTTGCTATAAAATATATTCAATGCATTTTTTCCACACACAAATAATTATTTAATCTATTATTTTAATATAAATAAAAATTCTAGCTAATATCAGAAGGGTAAACAAATTGTTTCATAATTGGAAAATCGGTCAAGATTCTTAATGTCAATGAGACTTTATGTTTTAGAAAAGAGTATAAAAAATATTTTAAGAGAAAGAGGTGTCATTGCGCTTGTATCATATTTTTGGAGGGAAAGCATCTGCTAAATATTGAGTTCATTTATTACCTTCAGATTATTATTATGATTTGAAAATGTCGTTTGTGTTGTCATGTTGTAGAACCCGGAAAACCTAATGCTGCAACTATTAGCTTTTCCACTGAATACTCCAGTTTCTAGGCCAATACATTTTCTGGACCAATATTTTTGTTTTAATTAATTGATGGAACTAAAATTTAACCAACAAGTTCAGTCCTACTTGGAAGAAATTATAGTAAGACAACTTGATGACAAGTAGGGCCTGCTAAATATTATATGATAGTTTTTGATTACTGTTAAATGTTTCACATCAGTTATTGTGCAAGAGGTATTTAATGAGCACACCGTAATTAAAATATGTAACTTAAATAATCCCAGGTTTTATGGGAAGTCCAAGTGTAATAGTTAATGTGTAACGTACCTACATTTTAAGTATTGTAGCACATAAAAGTCAAAGAACAATTTTAAAACATACACTATCGTTTCTTAACTTTTGATTGACCTCGCTGTTAAAAGAGCTACTTTGAAAAAAAAGGGATGTCTAAAGAAAGAATTATGTGCAATGAAAGGTTTTAATTGTAAAACTAGTTTGAATTAAATGTCCAATTGGGAATTTTTTTTTTCACCCAGAAGGTTTCAAAGAACAAGTTCAGCAAATGCATGCATTTACAGCAATGTGTGAATTGAATTGGTTCAAGGCCCACCTTTTCAGGCTGCCCTGGCTCCGGTGGTTAGATGCACGCAGTTTCAATTTACACTCATGAAAGCACTCAAATATTCCTTTAAGACTTACATTACACTTAATGTTTTTCAATCAAGGCTTTTCCTTGATTATATTTGGGCAGACATACTGTGTATGTATATGCTAAATGCCCAACTACTTCTAGTGCTTACAAGACTTTCTTACAGGTCTTGATACTGGAATTGCCCACGTACAAAAAAGCTTTTGGGTGGGTTAGCAGGGATGAGGAGCTCATCAGACACTGCTGGGATTAGCTGTGATAATACCCTGCAAGTTAAACGTCATACTGTTGAAGCAGACTGCTCTTTCACATTCTGCCAAGGGTGGAAGGATGGCCACCAGTGTGATAAATTATCAAATGACTGAGTGGACTAGGGTACTTTCACTGAAGGTACAGTGTGACATCAAGGTTGTTATGTTATTTTTGTGTGTGAAGGTAATCCCACACTGTAAATTTGTAAAGAAAGTTCTAATCACTTTCGTATTTGTAAATAACATTAATGGACACATTAATGCTTTAAAATGTTCTCAAAACATGTGATATGGATGAAAACTTCATAAAGGCTAAAACAAACCCTGCAGAACTCCATACTCAGGCCTTGTATTCAGAAGCAGATTGTGCAAGCACTGTTGTTGTATACAGATAGTTTAATTCCAGAATTTGTTTTACTGTGTATAGGCTGAAGAAGGCATGAAACAAAAATAGCAGGGCTTTCAAAATTAGCGTTAATGCGTATAAATCATTTCAAGTTCTTTGAAAATATTTTTTCTTTTTTAACTGAACCATCTATAGTCAGTGCAATTTGAGCATGAGCTGTCTGGATCACATTTCTGATCCATTATTTAGGACAGCGTACTGGTAACTTTTTTGGCGCGGGAGCTATCAGGAGCTCTTCAAATGTCAAATTACTTTTTTCAATACAGCAATGAAGTAGAGGCACTCATGACACGAATCTCACCACTTGTCTGTAAATCATGCCTAACAGCACGTTAGTATACTGTTGGAACACAGGAAGTTCCAATTGTTGTCAGAAATTGGGCATCTTTCTCCACCCATCGCTGTCTCCCTCCAAAAACCCAGCGAATGAGACCGGAGGTGTCTGACCTCTGACCCTGTTCTCCATCTGGTCCTAAGAGAATTGATTATTTTGGGCCAAATTTGAACATACTCTAAAATTGCGATTAATCGTGAGTAACGACAAATGGTTACGTGCATAATCACTATTAATTGCTTTTATTGACAGCACTAAAAAGAGATAAGAATATTTGGAATGGTATTTAAAAATAGTACACATTACAATTTCAAACCCCTGATCAATTCTCTTTTATTACTGAATTACAATTCTGTTTGATATTTTTTTTTATATAACACTAACCCTCAAAATCAATTGGTGTAAGGTGTCCAAGTTTAAAGTTGTGAAATACTGGTTTGAAAGTGTAAACTGAAATATGTTCCATTGCATGAATATTCAACCACTGTGCGGTGAAAGCACAGTTTACACAGATTCAAGGAAATGCCATAACAAGAGCACAATTACCTTACAATTGGCCTCCATCTGTGAACTATTAAAATGATTGTGAAAGTTTCTGGATTAAAGCCCTATTGATGAAGAATCATTGGTCAGGTTGGGAATCTGAAGGAAAATTAAGTTAGAGCTTTTTGGACAAAGCTCAAAGTGCAATGTGTTGGGGCAAAACTAACACTGCTGATGCGTCAACACACACCATCCCTACAATGAAGTAAAGGTGCGGCAGCACCCTGCTGTGGGGATGTTTGTCATCAGCAGGGACTGGGCATCTTGTTAAAATTGAAGGATTTAAAATTGAAATACTGCAATAGAACCTGCTTCAGAAGTTCAACTTTCAGCAGGACATTGATCCCAAACACAAGGGTAAAGCAACATTGGAGTCGCTCAAGAACACGGTCAAAGTTCTGATCTCAAGCCCATTAAATCTGTGGCAGTATTTGGAAGCATAATACTTATTAACAAAATGAATAAATGTAAAAATGAATGTCACCATATAATCATTGACTTTGATTGTCAGTGTTTTAAAACAAGATATCAGACAGAACAAACCGAGCATTTAAATGTACACATCATTTGTACGCCAGTAATACGAGAGAGTTTTGTAGGGTTTGAATACATTTGCAAGGCGCTTGAAACAAAAAACGTCTCCTTCACAAATGTGAATTCCTGAGTGGGTTTGAGTGAATGCATGTTTGGCCAGTTGAGTCAGTTCAGGCTGTTGGTATCAGACCTCTTCCTCCCACTAACTATCAGATGCTAAGAGAGTGAACAGCGTTTGACTTGTGTGTGTGTGGGGTCCGTGATGTTGCTCTGGGCCTTCCTCAGGCACCATTTTGAGTAGATGTCTATGGATAAATGGGAGCATGGCCCCCAGTGGTGTGTCAGAGGTATTTTGAGAGGACCTAAGAAGGCATTCCAAATGTCTTCAGTCGACAGCAGATGTTGTCGCAACTGTTGTTGGCCCAAGACCTCGGCGATGCAAGTTCACACTGATGAACTCAGAACCGCTGACTCTACCGCAGTTCAGTGGATGTGAACAGGGGCATGTTCCATCCGCCTAAAGCATTTAACCCCTTTGTTTTTCTGACCTTGAGAGGTTGCGTGCTTCACTCCGCCCATTGAGTTGACTTGCTGCTGTTGGTTATCAGGCCTTTGAGTATGGTGGCATCAGCAAACGCAATGATGTAGTTGGTGTGGTTCTGAGGCATTCAGTCGTGAGGGAACATGGAATCCTGCAGAGGACTGAGGAAAACACCCTGGGAGGGATCTAGTGTTGAGAGTCAGTGCGAAGGAGTTGTCATCGTTATTTAACAATCACCCAGGGGGGAAAAAACCTACGTGGGCGAAGTGAAAGCAAACGTGTATAAGTGAAAAAAAAAAAATTCTCTGTAGGTGAAGTGAAAGGAAATGTCTATAGGTGAGTGAAGAATGTGACGAGACCCATGCCTCCTGCACAGGGATAAGTCTGAGTTAGGTGCTATGATAAGGTTAGATTTTAAACATGCACTGTGTAAAGGTTGAGTTATTGTTGTTTTTGGAAACCCTTTTGGCAATATTATGTTTTCTTTTCTTCTAGATTTGAAAACTATTCAATAGAAATATTCAGGTCTCATTGGTAGTTATTGCTGGGGTGAATTAGCATGAACATCCCCTTTGAGGAGAGAAAGAGGGAACAATCTGGAAATCTGAGGCTGATTTTAAATATATATCCAGGGTTTGTGGGTGGGGAAGTTTAAAGCTTCCCCTCAATTCCATTTTATCACAACAGAAAAATTGCTATAATTCAAGTTTTTATATTTTATGAAAAAATTTAAATCAGGGCCGCCCAACCCTGTTCCTGGAGATTTGCTGTCCTGTAGGTTTTCTCTTTCAATTTGTGGCTAACCTGATTAAGCTTTTCATCCAGCTAATTATTAGAAGCAGGTGTGCTAAATTCGAGTTGGAGAGTAAACCTACAAGACAGTAGATCGGGGCAGCCCTGATCTTAATGTTGTCAGCCAGAAAGGTATGGTAAGAAATATCACCTAAGTTTTCTACCTGTAGAAAACCTACTAACTTGCATGACTGGTATAATAGAGCTTCTGGGGTCTACATAATGGTTTTAAACAAGGAAACACAGTGCCATTGCCAACTGAGCTCTTGATCCTAAAGAGCTATGGCCATTAATCTGTTATGGTTGGCAGTAGGATACTCAACCTTCTGCATTAAAAACATCATTGGTTAAACATAAATGACCATTAGATTAAAATCCAATCCTAACAATGTTGTGTTTATTTTTTTTTAGGATTCTTGTTTTAGGCGGGGCTTCAGAAGGAAATGGACTGGAATACCTTGAAAGGACTGCCCCTGATGCTAGATTAGGTTAATAAAGAAATATTTGTTTGCCCGTTTCACAACATTCAAATAATATTGCTGAACATTCTGTAATTTCCTGTTGCTTTTATCATCTTATCATTATCATTACAGGCTAAATTGCGAGAGCATTCCTTTAAAGGAATGCTCTCTGCCTGTTGCTCCAGCAACAGGCAGAGTTGCTGGAGCTGTTCACCTCCTGTCTACCTGGACTGATGTTTGATATTACAGAGTACTAGTTCTCAAACCTGGTCCTGGGTACCCAAAGAGGTGCACCACAGAGTAAGACGTGTGAGCGCGCAGGCAGCAACATTGAGGGCTTCCAACTTAATTTCCAGCTCAATAGAAAGAAGCTGCCAAAGAAAATTCCACAGTAAATATGTCCCAATTATGCATCCAGAGTATGAAAATGTGTATTTCACCTTGAGTCCCAGCAAAGCAACGTAGAACACATTTTCCATTAACACTGTTGTCAGCGTCAAGTAAAAAAGAACACACCATGTGGAATTAAATAATTGGCAGTTCAAATGAATCTTCTAGACACAGCCTTTCCTTTTAAGAGAGGTACATCTGTGGCAGTCACCCACCAGTCTAGCCAGTTACACACCTAGTGTTCCACACCAGATGTTTTGATTGCTACCAGGTGGGCCGCGGCGTTCTGGATAGGTTTTGGAGGTTTGATGGCACAAGAAGGGAGCACCGCCGACAGTGAGTTGCAGTAGTCCAGACGTGAGATGACAAGTGCCTGGATTAGTACCTGCATCGCTTCCTGTGTGAGCTAAGGTCGTGGTCTATGAATGTTGCAGAAAATGAACCTGCAGAAGCGAGTCACCTCCTTGATGTTTACAAAGAATGACAGGGATCACTGGTTCACTTGAATACAACTTTGTGCTTGTGGTTGGTATGTAATACCATGAATTGTATTAACATGTATGTACATTTTTTTTCACATTTTTAAAGCATAATTAGTCTGATTGATTGTTATGTTAGCTGGAACACATTATATTTTGTAAGCTTGAATAGTTGAATGTACTGTGTTTGAGCTTCATGCAAATTTTGCAAATATGTATTTGCATAGTTAGTTTAATTGAATTTGACATTAGGATTGCTTGAGCCGTTAATTTGTAATAGCAACCACTTTATTCCTATGGTTTTCATCGAAACACATGTATTCAAATGTAAATCAAGGTTTGTAAGTCTGAACATCATAATGCTGGTTTGTTGTTTAATGCTTAAAATACTGTAAGATCAGTGGCAAATCAAAATAGCCATTCGGGCCTGTGGAGCTTTTATACACATCTACAACAGTTATACCAGAGTTCAATCATTTGAAAACGCTGTGTACAAGCCCACTATTCAAGACAGGTATTAACATTTTTGACTTTGAATGGCATTCCTAGCTCAGTTCGTTGAAGACTAGTAGGGACTGGAATGTTTGGCATTTAAGTCTATTTGAAAATGCAAACAAAAATTTTGAAAACTCTGACTGTGGTTTTAGTGTTAACCTGTGGATACTCCACTGTTTTATTATAGGCTATACTCAAACTTACTCTGTTTGGTTTTCCTATTTTGTTAAATATGATTTATGATCTGTATCAATTATCAGTTGGACTAATCCCCACACATATTCTACTGCCAATTATCTGTAATATTGAATATGTAATCAAAATTTTGTGTCATTACGGAGCAAAGTGTTTTAATCTTGACTGACATATCGTGCAATAATCCTCTTATTAAATCAACAAAAAAATTAAATCAGACACATGCTTAATATTAGCAACAGGGCCCCCCGACCCAAAAATAAATGAATAAATGCACAACATCTTTTTCAATAACAATTTTAATGGTAATATACAGTTACATATACTGGGAGTACCACTGCTACGCTGCAATATGAGCAGTGTGTCTGTGTGGAGTTTTCAATGTTTGAGTGTTGCCAAAGTCAAATGTTTGTGTTCATATAATATAATAATGAAGGGATAGTGCAAACATTTGATAGTCAATTTCTTGCACATTTGTACTTTTCCTTTGGCTGCCATTTTAACAGTCTTGTGGCCTAGGAATCAAAACTTTGTTAGACATTGATGGTTACAGACTTGAAGCACTGGTACTCCACGTCATATCTGCCATGAGGTAGTTTTAAGAATAGTCCGTGGCTTGGATGTTCGGGGTCATTGAATATTTTTAAGCCTTTCTTTTGACACCGCCCGTAGGGGCCTTGGCTGACAGGGAGCTTGGCCTCGCTAATGAACTCAGCTGTCCACACCACCCTCTGAAGAGCCTTGCTATCGAAGGCTGTGCTGTTGCCAATCAGGCGGTGACGCCTGTCAAGATCCTCTCGTTGGTACAGTCGCAGAACCGAACGCAGTTCCGTCATGGTCATTTGGAGCCACGGACAAGGACAGTATAAATAATTAAATAAGCATCTAATTATTGTTGTTCACGAACACAGATGCCGTGGACGTAGAGCCTCTATCCTCCAGCTGGGATGACAGAGCAGTTTCTATGACGTGTGTGAGGCTTATCTTTAAAACGTTTACTCACAGTTGGTATCAATTCAGTGTCGTATTACACGTCAAATTTACAATACCGTACCTGGACATGATAGCATCATGTTGACGTTCAGAGGAAATGTCTCATCTCCGACAAAGTAACTTGGTCTCAGTTTCCGGGTCCCCTGCAAGAACTATATCCTTGATAGCAGTAACTACCCATGCAGTTTTAACACTCCCAGACCTTGGGTCTGAAGATGCTTCCCGTCAACAGCTCCCACAAGCAATTGAGAATACCAGAACTCCCAAAATGCTTTGACAACTTCTGCTCATTTTGCTGCAGAAGGATAAATCACATCTAGTAGTTGGCAAATGTGCCCGTTTCTCATTTGTAGGATTTCTCACTTGTTATTGCGCACAAATAGTAGGAGAATTCCAAGCTGTTTCAAATCTGAGGTTGACATGTTTGCTTCTGCTTTTATGTCCAGTTCTATCCATCCCAAGGTAGCATTTAAAGCTTTCCACACCTGACTTAAAGCCTTAGCTTTAAGTTAGCGAGCAAATGTAAACAGGCTTCAAAGCAGTTAAAATATTGTCATTACAGTCAAAAAGTACACATGGAATTGTCTTGTTTGGTAAAAGCTAGTCAGAGATGCACCCCAAGCTGATTAGTAGATAAATACTACATAGGTGGATTTCCCCTCTGGGTAAAAGGCACTGGGAGTAGAAGCTGTGTTGCTGAAAGAAGAAAAAAAAAGACTACACCCACACGCAAATATATTTACATATGTTAATTCTGGAGCTTTAGCCTTTAGCCAACAAGCTCATGTAGACACAGTGGCACCAGCATTTAAAACATCTTTTTTATATATAAATCCATGGTGAATTTTGATAACAATAGTCTCTTAGACATGGAACAAGTCAATTATTCTGCAATTAAAACTCTATCCTCCTATCTTCTTAATCACGCTTAATGGCAGCAGGCTAAAGTACAAAGTAGTGCTAATGGGAGGGGAGGAGCTGTATACGCGTGGAAGCACACACTAGCCAGGCTATTCAGCTTGCATGACTGAGAGTGGAACTAGAAGGTTCTGAGTGGCAGCAGTTTTTATGTGCTCTTACATACGTTTTTCTGCAGGACTTGGGGGGAAAAATGTTTGAATGTTATAGAACGTTATTAACAGGTTCCATTCTTTTGGTTCTGTTCTAAAACACTGTCGTTCACTTTCATGCCTAGTTCTGTTTTTCCTGAACTGATTTAAGTTAAACATCTGATTATTATTTACAGTAAATCTGTGGTGATAAAGAAGATCTGCAGATCTTTCTGATCACTACAGATTTACAGTGAATAAGAGCTAACACTGTCCAGTTGTCCACTTGAATTGTAATTATGTAATATAACTGGTGTTTTGGAGATCCTAATCTATTTGATGATCTAATTGGAGAGTTGCCCTTTAGTGGTGCCTTTGAAGTGGTAGACAAGCAGTCTTAGAGAAGACTTTTTCTAACCCTCAAAGAGGCTTTAACTCAGCTATGATTGAAATTCCAAGTCGCAACACCTAAAGTGGGGGGATGAGAGAGAGGTAGTGTGTGCGTGTGTATGAGAGAGAGAGAGAGAGAGAGAGAGAGAGAGAGAGAAAAAGGAGTGAGAGAGTGGAAATCAGAGATACAGCACTAACACCAAAGCAAAATCACAACATCAAAATGCAACTGCATACAATTACAACATTCTACGGAAGGAAAACAGTGTAGAAAGATACAAAACAACAACTGGCCCAAAAAAATGAAATCCCTGCCTGGCAACTTTCTCAATAAATTGTCCCCCTGCAATATTGAGAGTGTAAACTTATTAGTAGAAAGCCTGAATAATGTCCTATCATTACGACCTATCAACGTATCAAATAAAAAAGAAAACCTATGATTAACATCTAGGCGATATTGTTCGACAAGGAATGTAAAACCCTTATAAAGAATCTGATATGACTATCTAACCAAAAACCCAAAGATTCAGAAATCTAGAACACAAGGTAGGGGAACCCTAATTGGGAAAAAGGAAATAGACCAAGAAATGTGAAGAAAAAACTTGCCAGAAAACAGCCTAATTGTTTTGGAAAATCCATATTAAATGTTCCATAATTCCATAATCAAAATCCATTTTAATTTTCCATAATTAATTTGTTAATTTTCCCAAACTTCTGGGAAAATTTACAAAAAACATACAGATGTATGGTCAAACCACTTCTTCATACTTTCACCCAGATAAAAAAGAACAAAAACAAATACATAACCGTTTACAAAACTTGAGCTATTAAAGAATACAAAACCCATTTGATTCTCAAGTGGAATTATAGGTAAACATTCAAACTCTATAATCCAAAAAGGCCTGCAAGTTAACACATTAATGCGTCCGAATAATTATAAATGCTAAATGCCATACATTTTTTGTCACTATCAACGCGTTTGTCTTTTTTGAGTCTCAGAACCATCAATAGTGCAAATGTGTCTCCATGTTCTTTCACTTGTTTGTCAAACTGTAGCTAACACTAACCACATGGCTAGCATTGTGGCACAGCAGCGAGAGGCATCCAGCATTTGAACAGACAAACTTTGAACAAAAACAAAAACTTTGAACCAAGCCAAATAGCCCTGATGCCCCAAGATGCCCCTGGATGCCCCAAGCAAAAGCTAACGCTATAAGCTTCTCTACTGGTGTGTTGCTTGAACAGACATGGTCCAAACACAACCATGACCAAAAATGGTCAAAATGAATTTGGAGTATTAAGATGATGACATCTAAACTGAAACATACTGTAATTTTTTGGGGGGATAGCATAGTTTGCATACATCAGTTGGTTAGCTCTCTTTGTTTGCAGTAAGCCCAGTTAGCTTGATAAAGTATGGCTATGTCCTAGCCACGACCAAAGTATGGGGAAGGGCTGCCTTTTCTTTGCAGCAGCAGTAACACAACACAGTTATGAATGTGTTCAAACATTGCTCAGAGGAAGTTGGCCTATCGTAACATTGGAACCATGAAAAGCTTTAAATTACATTGACCTTGTGTTCCAAAAAAAAGCTTTCTGAATATTCGGCTAAAGATTTCCTGTACAACAAAGCACAGTATGTCTTTAAAAATTGTTTATTTAGGGCCAAATTTGAGCACATTCTAAAATTGCTATGAAACATGATTAGCTACGCCTGATGTCTGCAGTGGTAAGCAAATAAATCCATTGACATGTTAATGCATGTGAAAGTGGACACGCAGGACAAAAGATTTATAACAGGCCATGTCTGATGTCTTCAGTTACTCTACGTGCCTATTCATTCATACATTGCGATTCTCTGTAATGTGACGTTTGCTTGCCCCTGAATGGTAACTGAAATATAAAAAGAAAACACTGATCGGCTGAAGGACTTACAAAAGTGAGATTGGAAGGACCTGCTGCCACTGATTTATTTGACCCTTGTTCATACAGAGAATTCAGCTGAGACCTAGGCCTCGATTCCAGCCCTGGGTACTGAACAGATATCTCAGTAGCGCTCCATGCTTGCTTCCTGAGTGCAGAGCACCTGTTCCTATTTGACCGCAGCAACTGAGGAACAACCTCCGCAAAATCTTTTGCAATTACGGTCAACAGCAGATTCCAACATTTGCACAACAGCAACAATATCCTGAGTAAATATCAAATTGGCTTCTTACCATAATATCGCATGACAGGCCTTGCATGCAGTCTGCACACCCTAACTGACAAACTAAACAAAAGAAAAACAAGGTCTTCTCATGCGTTCTTGGATAAAAACAAACACTTTTGACTCATGTTGGCATGGGGGTCTGGAAGCATTGTCAGGGGAAAAACATTAAGTGTAATGAAGTCAGTGTACACAAAAAAATATGTCCACAGTTAAAATGAGCAGCACACATGTATTTCTTCCCTTGGGGCGCTCCTTTTCATGTTTGCAGTACTGTATGTCAATGAATTGGCAAGGGTACCGGAACGTTCTGCAAACCCAGACTCACTCTACTGCACTACACTCAAAAAGACAATGGCCCTCATTCATAAAACCTCCTCAGAAAAGATCTCAGATTCAAGCGTGGGAAGAGACGTACAGTCATTTCCAAGTGTGATTTACGAAACTGTCGCACCTCTTCCAAATGAGTGTAGGCGTCATCACGGATTGATGAATCGGATAAAGCCGTGGCCGCGAGAATGCACTGCCAAGGTCCTTATTTACATATGACACACCCATAATTTTTGTGGGTGTGGCGTTCATCAACCTATAAATTGACAGCTTTCAGCATATATTATAGCCTAAAATCACTAATTAACCATTTGTCATTCTCCAAGAAGGAATCTGCGCGGTCACGGAATACTCTTTCACATCTCAGCCCGGAGCCGAGTTCCTTTAGAACAGCAGGCGCTGCCATTCTTAGGGTAACTTACTTGATGCACAACCACTGGTTTATTTATATTCTCACCAGTCAATTAGACCTGTTAGCTAATCAAGATGCCAGCCACCGAAATTATAATGACCAAATATGTCGATACTATAGGCGAGTAACTTAGGAAAAGCAAGGTAAAGCAAGTTTGTCTAGCGCATTACATACACAAAGGCAATTCAATCATTACAACAATCATTACAGCATGAACAACAGAAATAAGGGATAAAAAATGCAGCATAAAGTGAAAGAAATGAATCACACATTAATAAGGTAGTGATACGTTATTTAACACTTTGGTACGTTTGTATGTGCTATATTCCTTGTCATCTTATTTTATATTGCCTATTATCATAATTGTGGTTGTTGTTACTGAGGCTATTATGATTGTTGTTTTTCGTAATGAATGGTCATATTGCAAATCAAGCGTTATCTTGGTTTACATGGTCTCAGACATGAGTTTGATTGTAAGGATTCGACAAAGATAATATTGATAAATACCAACTCTGTCGGTGAAATTATAATACGATAATTTTAAGATCAAATTTGATCGTATGCACATTTCATGAATGGCCAATGTCTCTGCAGATGATTTTGTGCTTCTGTCCTTAACCAAGAAAGGAATACAGTGGCACCTAGATCTTCTGTATATAATTCTGTCAAACCTAGGCCCCGACAATTAATTTCAGTATAACAAAAATCTACATTTTCCAAAAATTGTCTATTGTTTGAAAATTGTAAACAAAAACTCTATGTATACATCATTACCCTAGAGAAGCCAAACACCTAAACATCAACATTACAGGTAACTTCAACAAGGCTGTGAATTATGTGAATGGCCTGAGACACAAGAAAAAAATGGGCCTTCAGTGCCATTATAAAGAACATAAACCTTGACTTTCCAAACAGGAACTGTCTTAAAATAATACAATCAGTGATAAAACTCAATGCACTCTATAGTTGTGAAGTCTGGGTTTCATTTACCATTCAATAAAGAAAAATGGATAAACATCCAATTGATACTCTGCATGCAGAATTTATAAAGATTATACTATACATTTCAAAACTATTCAAAATAATGCATGGCAATTTGAATTGGGACCCCACCCACTTATTAGCACAACCCAGAAAAAAGAGCTGTTCAATTTCACACCCACCGAAAGGAACACAACTTTCAACCCTTCCATAACCAACCTCTCATCTACAGAGAGATGAACCTACAGTAGAGCCTTCTATGCCAGCTGGTCTTGAGGCTCTCTTCATAAACCCAAACAGAGCTAACAGCGCGTCACAAGAGCAATACAGTAAGACCCAACCTAATCATGCGAAAACTAAAAGACACACTGGAAAGAATCAAAAGCAAATTGGAATGCTGCCTTGCACTAGCAAGAGACTGGAATGAGACTGGCAAAACACTGGGCCACTGACCAGCATAAATATACAAAGCCAGGACTACACTTTATGTGCAGACTCATTGAGCATGGCCTCGTACCTTTTACACCCGAGGTTACAACACGTATGTAACTAATAACATAACATTTGAAATTCCTTTATCATTTTGAAAAACTTTTGTAAGGGTTATGTTTAATTAGAATGTAGGACTACTGTTGGCCAAGAAGAGTGATTGGGCCTCATTCACCAATATCTTCCTAAGTTTTTTCTTAAATGTGTTCTTAAAAAAGGTCCTAAGAAAAGTCTATGTCAGATTCATGACGCGTTCTTAAACCGCATAATTGTTTGCAGCCGTGTTCTTATAATGATGAATCCCACTGTCCTTGTAAATTGAAAGCGTGTGCCGGTTGTTCCTAATTAGCATAGGTAAACGCCTCGCCAGTCCCCATAAAAGGGCAATGAGACTGCAGGTTTTTGTGCGCACACAGAAATCACACACAGAAATTCAAAAGAAAAGTTGAGCAACAGGTCAATGATGGCCAAACCAAAATATAAAGACGATGGAGCAGCAGGCTCCAAACGTAAAACAGAATTCAGTAGTTCTGAGGTGGAGGTGCTGCTGCAGGAAGCAAACGAGCTGTCATATTCAGTAGCGTCAGTAGTGGATATAAAATAACAACAAAAGATGCATGGGATGCTATTACTGGTTCAGTGAACACTGTATCCGGGGAAGGGCACACAACTGAGGAAGTAGTCAAAAATTGTACGAAACTGCGTAGGTGGGTTTTAAGAAATAATTTCTTCTGAAGAACAGTTTGTGAATGAGGCCCAGTGTCTCTGACTGAATGACGGACTGAGTGACTTTCTGACTGACCGACTATCCATTGTTTATTAATAGCGTAGTGTTTAGAAACGCGGCCTGCCACAGTAATACGCTCTAAAAAGCTCCAGACAGACTACGCTGCATCCGCAGGTTAGCTGGTTGAATAAAGTCAAAGTGTGCTGTTTTACACAGTAACCCTGCATGTAGGTCTTTAGTAATTCTGAGATTTTGCCCAGTAACTATTCATTGTCCTGTAGCGTGGTGGTTACAGACATAGACGCACAAGAACAGTGGCCTCCCCCACCAGACTCCTGTGTGCGACGTCCCAACACTTAAAACCCCTGGCTTGTTGATGTTGTGTAATTACCTCATTGCCTTTGTAACACACATGGCCGGCCGTGTTAAACGATATGGCAAGGCCATGCCGGCAATGTCATTTTAGCTTTGAAATAAGACAATGTTACAGAAAAGAGTGAAGAGTCACCGCTTAATGGTTCCCAGAGGTTCTGGAGTGTTGAGGAGAGTAAATTGAAAAGCGTAAATCCACAAACAGGACCCTTGCATGGATTCCTGGATCATCGTGGTGTTGTAGGGTAAGGTGCAGGCCCATCAACAGATGTAGTTATCCTGCACAACATCACTTACAGGTTTTGACCACTTTTCACAACAAAGATGGCCTTGGCCCTTAAATAGCTGCTCTTCAAGCCCTCTCCCTGGCTCACCACAGTCACTTCTACCCCCGGGCCGGCTGAACTATGCTTGTCTAGTTTTTCTTTCTTGTCCCCTTCCACTTGTGTTACTTCATTCATTTGATCTTTTCTATTTTCCTCTTGCTTCGGCAGTTTAAACAAATGGCTCCCATGCCAAAAAAGACCTTTCAACTGAACGTTTAAATTGAATTCAATTAGAAAGAGAGAGAGGGAATTGGAGTGAGAAAGAATGACAGGTGAAGTGAGAGAGAGGGAATGAGATAAAGGGAGTGAGAGAGATGGAAGGTGAGTGGGGGGAATAAGAAAATGAAGGAAACGAGAGAGAGAAACATGGAGGTAATATTGGTCGGAAAAAGATAAGCGAGGCATCATGGATGTGACAGGTGGACTGATCTGCTCCAAGGCATGATGGGGGGAGAGGACATATAAACATGTAACACAGAGCAGGCGCAAGGTCAGGTGAGGGTTGAGGAAGGCAATTTTACCCATAATACCATAAATCAACAGAGACAGTACACAACCAAACCAGTGCTTCGGCTGAAAAGAAACATACACACAGATATATGGCCATTAGGCAATCAGACAACAAGTGAAGGGAAGGAGAGTAGGGCTATTACCAAATCGGAACATAATTGGCACTCAAACAAAAATGTTTGAGCCTTCTCTGGCTAATGTAGTTATGCTTTGCGTGTGGCATAACTTTGCATTAGTACAAAATGGTAGATAAATAGAATAGACTGTCAATGTCCCATCCACCTACACTTTTCCTCAATCATAAAAATGTTCAAACTGAAAAGGCATAGCTTAACTCCCTTTTTGTGTTTAGGCTCCTTAGAATTCATTTGGCCCGCATACCTGCCAAGATAATCTCTTCATTAACAAACCTACTTAATATGCTTCTACTCTACAGCAGAGGCACAGGAGTTCTTCTGCCGTCTGGCAACTCACCATTTAGGTGGGCCGGGACTCCATCTCATTCCCCAAGAGTGAAGTAAATCCCCCCGCGGCTCGCCAAATCTAGAAGACCAGGCAAAGAGCAGCAGGCATCGGTTCAATCTGCGGCTCAATTGTTCTGACCTGAAATGTATTCCCCATTGGGGCCAAGAGCTGAGTTACCAGCCCGTTCCCCTCCCCAAACTGGAGGGGTTAGGAAACTGGGGGGGGGTGGGGCGTGGCTCCACCTTCAAAGCTGCCAGTGCTAGTAATGAGGCGACCCGGGAACAGTGGTCCTATTTCTACAGCTACTGTATTAACGCTCCGAAAGGTCAGCCCCAAGCCCAATTAATTCGCCTAGTTAAAAAGGTCAGTGCACTTTGTTATGGGCTAGGGAGCCGATACACTAACGTAGTTACAGACTGCTCATTACTTAAGCTTCATCAAGCTTCATTATAAAGTAGCAGATATTGTTTAAACATGATTGCACGGGCTGGAGATTTGAGGACGGTAGTGGTTGTTTGAGCCAAAAGGCAAACTAAGGAGAGTGGTTGGTGGCCTAGTTTGGCAACTTTATTATCTGCAAAGGGGCCAACTGTGGCACGTTTAATCGGCTAGAATTATCCGGTAGAACGCCACTTTTGTCTGTTGAAATAACAATGCATAGTCTGAGGAACTGAAGAATATGTAGAAATGCAGAGAGGGAAGGGTAAAAGACAGAACCCTTGCAGTGCATAACATGAGTGGTAACAGACATAGCTATCGGGGTAAAATGCAACTCGAGCTGCTAGACTGACTGATCTGAAAGATATCATGATGATCAAATCAATGCCAGTTCAAAACTGCAAATGTGGAGATCGCTATATTTCAAGATATGGTTGCCCTACTTTCAAGGCAGTTTTAGAACTACGTCTTTGAGAGGAACACATTGTACAGTATGTTACGCCTTTGGAGAACGAAAACCAAACAAACCAAACACTCTGTAGCCTGCTTCATTAGCGCACCAGCAACAATCTCCCACTCATTTAGACATACAACCCATTGCTCTAGAGT
This sequence comes from Esox masquinongy, assembly GCA_016801175.1. Lineage (NCBI taxonomy): Eukaryota > Metazoa > Chordata > Actinopteri > Esociformes > Esocidae > Esox > Esox masquinongy. Next base: position 38,075 of record JACXGI010006431.1, read on the forward strand.
AACAAACTGATTAGCAATTAATGTTTCTTATATTAAGTCATTTATTTTTCAATGCTTCTAAAATGCGTCCCACTACAGTTCCTGCTACTGTAGTTCATTGGAGATTACAAAGGTAGTCTAACACTTTTGCTTTCCTTTCTCTTCCTCCTTCTAAATTATGCTCTTTAAATTAGCCACCAGGAGACAATCAGGTGCGGTAGGCCAAATCAAAGGGCACAGCCTGTGAGAATTAACATCTGAACCTCTGACTCTCTTGGAAAACCAATCCATCATTTTAGAAAACTAAGTATGTTGCACTATTCTCTGAAGACTTTGGCTGTGTCTGAAATTCACTCAGTTTTGCATAGCACTTATTATTACCTATTGTGTACTAATCTTACCACATGCGGATTCTCATCATCATTGATGTATTCATAACTAAATAGCAAGTCTTATGATATACTGCACTGCGGAATATCAGAAATATACCCAAGAGACCCACAGACCATCCGCCACCCACTTGAAGCTAACTAGAATGTCCAAGGTATTAATTGACAGGTTAAGTATTTCTTCTTTTCAGCTTCCCCATGTAGCTAGCTAGATGAATAAAGACCTTTGCTTCTCTTTCTGTAAGGACAAAGACGAAAAAGGATCAGCCGCAATCCAAACTAGTTAATTATAGTTGCAGCCAGTGGAGAGCAAGGCGGACAGGCCTGTGGCTGAGCCAGAGAGAACTTGACACCTCGCCGCGGATATAATTAAGAGACGCTGCTTAGCTTTGGAGAGTGAGAATGGATGGTTTTGCGCGACAACTGAGAGAAGAGAGTGAAGAAAAAGAATGAGGGAGATGTGTAGTGGAAGGTGTTAAGAGGGACAGTTGCTGATGAGTAGAACCAAAGCGCGGAAATTGAGTCTGAGTGTCTTAACTTAAATATAATTATCAATACAGGAAAAAATGAAAAAAGAGGAAAAAGAAAAAGGCTCTGTCTGTTAGCGTGATAGGGATGGAACGTGAACGAATGAATTTGCTAACTTACCTTGGAAATGAGTATATAGCAAACCTAGACTAGCAGATAACAGAATTAAAATAATTATTTGAAAAGTCTTATTTGAATCAATAGGTTTCTTTTGTTCAAATATTTGTGTCTGTAATGCAGCAACTGCATTATTTTCAGATTCAATATCAGGTGCAGAACTCAAATTTCAAATGGAGGCACATTTCAGCAGTGGACCTAACCAAGCTGGCTGCAAATTCCCATTAATATTTATATGTAAATATGAATATCAATGGTTCTCATAAATGCTTTCCTCATATCTTTTTTTTCTTCTTTTTCTGACTTGTTTTCCCAGCTGGCCACAGTTTACTGATCACTTCTTCGTGATCAATTCCACACGGACTCATGCAGGTGGATACACATGTGCGCACACACACACACACACGCACACGCACTCACACACACGTACCCTTTTGAATTGTCTGGATATAGAAAATGGAAATTGTCATTCAACAGGTTCTGGTAGCATCATCCACTCTGCAGCTATTATAGCTTAAATCTCTCTTTAAGTCTCTGGGTCCCCCACTAGGTGAAATTACTCTCTACATTTAAAAAGAAGAGCGTCCTTTTTGCGGTTAGTTTCGACAAGGATTTCCAGAAATGAAATTGCTCTTTGCATCAGGTTAAAAGCATCCATTCATGAGTCTGGACCCAGGAACACTCTGTGTTTTGTGTCTGCTGTTTTCTATTACTTCCGCTCATACCTGACCTATGAGAGCCAGCAAGAGAGAGAGAGCTCTCCTCGGGTCATAGACACGCTTTGCCCATCAGGAAATGTTGCTTTGTTTTTGTTTTTTGGAATACTTTCTCAATCTTTTCCTCTCCTCTCTAAGACTTTGGGGGGGGGGGGGGGGGGTGTCCGTGGGGGCGGGGGGCAGTCCGTCGAGCGAATCACTTCTGTGAAGACATTCTCCACTCTGCAAAAGCACATTATAAATAATTCAGCAAACACTGGAATAAGACACAGTTTGTTTTCTTACATCTTTAAGTTAGGCGAGAAGGGAGAACTACATGAAGTGACTCACATAGGTTGATATCTCTGCTTGGGAGATAAAGACATCACTTTTAAATACTGGGAGAGAGAATATTCACAGAACTTTGCCAGGCAGGACGTCCCCCTTTTCTTATGAAAAAAAGAATAGTGGTGACGTTATTTAAGCCTTCTTTTGCATTATGGGTAGCTTTGCTTGATTCTATTGTCTCCTATTAACTACTGTATGTAACCAATTCGTTAGTTGGTTTGTGAGTTAGTTATGTTAGTCAGTAAGCGAGTGACCTATACGTTTCTTTCCATTTTTCCCTTCATTTGTAATTTCATTTTGGAAAGATGGTAATTTTTGTTCTATAACTTTTTCTTAAGAAAAGCAATGCAGTCCTTGTGAGGAAGTAAAGGGCACCTAACAGTGGCATTTTACTAAGTACTGAAATTAATGCCTTAAATTGGACCCAATTGCATGTGTTTTGTGAAAGTTGCCATTTTCTATCATTGCATTTGAAGTCAGTGGGCACTTTTATCAAGAGCAACTTATAATTAGATCAATGTCACTAATTATTTTCCATTGCAATGTTGTAGCCTTTAGACAACAGTCATCTCCACCTCTTTCAAATATACTTTTCATGGGCACTAAAACTGTTTCAATAGATTAGTCCTATTCTTCAAAAGGATACTTAGAGAGTCTGCTCCCCTTAGTTTACTGCACTAGTACCTAAATGTCCCTGAGGTATGCCTCTATAATGCATAACAATGGCTCAGTTCCCCCCAAAAAAGCCCTACTTTAATTTAGCGAAGTAGGCCCTATTGGAGACAGACTGCCTGCATCTGACTCTGAGGTGAGACGATGGATGTTAGAAAGTAAGGGAAAGGTTATTGCCCCATTCGCTCCCTTTGACATCCTGTAGATATGTTTAGGACATACTTGGGAGGTCTTTTCATGGTTCAGTGAAGGTTTTGTCTAGTTAAAGAACGTTAATGGGATTTTGTTTTCTTGGTCCACTGGAGAGTTTTGTCTAGTACCAGAAATGTTTTTTTCATAATCACCCAAATTAATTAATAAATTAACACCCAGAGCATGCGCTGTTTAGTTTCATTAAGTATTGTTGCTACTGCCAGCATTATCAAGGGTCTGACTGGTGAACAACTGATGCATTCCCTTCCTTTTTTCTTTTGGGGATGTTCGGGATACCAACCCAAACAGTGCGTTAACAAACATGCAGTCTGTGACACACTTTGAAGTGCAACACGACATTGCGTATTCATCCATAAAATAATGATGATTCAACATGTCTTCACCTGGGGTTTGAACTCACAACCTCTTGATTCATGGCAATCTTACAGATTTTGTAACCATGTCCATGTCAAGGATTTGAGTCCATCCACATTCCTACTACCTTGCACTTCAAAAGTAAAACTGAGCTCTGTTAAAAATGCACTTGAGAAAAAACTATTATATTTGTTATAGTGTCTCTGGAGTAACATGAAAACAGATACGTTCCACTAACATTAGACTGAAAATCCTAACTCAAACTTGAATGAGAAAATGAAATAAGAACATGTTATTAACTGGTCACTAAAATAGAAGTGTATTTAGCTAGCTTTTATAAGTGCATTTAAAATGCATTATACAGTAGGTAATGAGTGTATATGTGACAACTGAAATTCACCAGACTTCTGGTGCAGCAGAAACGCCAGCACATTCCATATCCAGAGGTTGTGAAATGAAATCATATTAAAAGGCAGTACTAAGTGGTAATTATGAAATTATATCATATTGTCATTGTTTGAATACCTACACTACTTTAGCCATGCAGTATACTACAGTAGTGAGCAAAAGTCTTAGGCACCTGAAAGTCGAACTAAAGTAGTTTATTTGGATAGTGTTTATTTGAATA